>JAVLUZ010000215.1:1494824-1768936 GCA_036768485.1 Mermis nigrescens | reverse complement strand
AATACAACAACAACAACAACAAAGATTTATTGCAAAACGTACAAGACATGGTAAAAATAAAGACACAGCGTACGATACAAAGATATGATAAAACGATATATGACTAAAACGTCAGCAACGGGACACGCAGTCACGAACGTGAAAACTTACACGTGCCCCTTCATATGAACAGAAAAATCAAAAGCATTTAGTTTGCGTTTAAAAATTTCTAAACTAGGTGAATTTACAACATCAACTGGAAGTGAATTCCACAGATTCACATATCTATGACTGAAATCATACTTGAGAATATCTGAACGAGCTACTGGAACAGTCAGTTTAAGGTTATTGACAGAGCGAGTATAGTTGCGATTAAATGCGAAAAACTCGTCACAGAGAATGTGTGATTTTCCATTAATAATCTGATAGTAAAAGGATAAAGCAAAACGAATACGGCGTATTTCGAGACGTTCTAACGACAGACTTTTTAAACGATCATTATATGACAAACCACTGTTAAAACCAAAAATACAACGGGTAAACTTGCGCTGAACTCGCTCGATACGATCAATATCTCGAATACGATAAGGACTCCAAACGGTACAGCAGTACTCTAAAAGCGGACGAACATATACAACAAAAGCACGAGACAAAATTTTATGATCACGAGAGAAGAATAACTTCAGTATCAGACTGGATCGCTGAGAAGCTTTTTTAATCACTTCATGATAGTGCTGCTGAAATTTCAAATTTTGAGACATTAGAACACCTAAATCGCGGACACAGTCAGAATCAGAAGGTAAAAGTTGATTTCCAATAAAATATTGATGTTTAGGATTATTATAATCCATGTACAAAACTGAGCATTTATCAATAGATATCTGAAGCTGCCATTCACGCGACCATGTATAAAGCTTATTAAGGTCGTTTTGAAGTATAGTTTTAGAAGAGGACAAATTATACATTTTAACATCGTCAGCAAATAACCGAATACGACTACTCATATTATCACATAAATCATTAATGTAAATCAGAAAAAGGGTTGGCCCTATCACGCTCCCTTGCGGGACGCCGCTAGTTACATTAAAGCTATCTGAAAAAGAACTATTAACAACAACGCACTGAGATCGAGAGGATAAAAAAGATTTAAGCCAGTTGAAAAGAAAACCATTTAGACCATATGCAGAAAGTTTATGAAGTAATTTTGTGTGCGATAAAGAATCGAAAGCTTTTTTAAAGTCGATAAAAATTACATCTACAGTAGATTTTCTATCAATAAATTTTGCCCATTCGTTTTTACACTTTAGCGATTGCATTTCACATGATCGACCTTTTAAAAATCCAAATTGGAGAGGAGAAAGTAAATTATTTATATTTAAGTAATCCAGAATCTTTTTATTAACAATTTTTTCCATAATTTTACAAGGAGAGCAACACAACGAAATCGGACGATAATTTTCTACACAAGCAGAATCACCTTTATTTTTGAAAACTGGAATAACGTTTGCTTGATACCACAATTTTGGAATTGAACCTGATCGAAAAGAAGTTTCAAAGATAGAAGCAAGAGGAGGAGAAAGCAAATAACTTAGTTTTTTAATAAAAAATGAGCATAGGCCATCAGGGCCACATGCAGTACTTGGTTTAGATTCGCGAATAGCTCTGTAAACGGTGTCTACATCGAAATTCATTTCTGCTAACGAAGAAAAAAGTACGAGCCTGAAAAACAGGAAGATTTTGATCATCAACAGTGAAAACAGAGGCAAAATATGAGTTAAAATGATTAGCTTTTACATGATCGTCATCTAATTCAATACCATTAGATAAAGTCAGGGGAAATGAACTTTTCCTGATTTTTAAACGAGAATTAACAAAATTGTAAAAGTTACGGATATCGCCTGATTTCAAAACTTCTAATTCTTCTTTAGCGTAAAAATTTTTGGTTTCTCTTTTTATAGATTTGCAGAAACTAGAATAGATAGTTCGATTTATTCGAGTTTTGAACTTTTTGTAATTTTTCCATAATTTAAGTTTTTTTAAATATAACTTACGGATGTGTTTAGGAAATACTTTCTTAAAATTTCTATGTACTTTTTTAGGTATTAGATCAGAACTAATAGTTTGAAGAACTGAAACAAAAACATTATACATATCATCTGCCGAAGTACACTGATTAAATAAATCGGGCCAAGAAACAGTGGCTAATCGCATAGAAATTAACTCGTAATTGGCTTTTCGAAAATTTAAACAAGAGGGCATGTGATTTGTCTCTTCGTACCCTTGAATTTCGAAAGCAATAGAATTATGATCACTAACAGAAAAAGGAGGTGATATCTTCACGTTAATGGCTTGATTAAGTGAAAAAAGCAAATCTAATATATTATTATCGAGAGTTGGACTACGGATTAGTTGCTCCTAACCAGTTGTACAGAAGGTGTCATAAAATAAAGTATTGATGGGATCAGAAGGAAAGGTGTTGGAGACCCAATTAATTTTAGGAAGATTAAAATCACCAACAATTAATAAAGGATAAGGTACATTAGAAGCCCATTCAATAGAATTACAAAGACTTTCAGCATACATAATATCATAAGTAGGAGGACGATAAGCTAGAATAAATCTAGTTTTGAAATCAGTATTGCATAAATCAAAAATTAAAATTTCACAGGCAGGAAAATTGATAGGAATTTTGATGTGTTTAATATGTAGATTATTATTAGCAAAAACTATAAGTCCACCCCCACGTTTATTTAACCGATCACATCGAATAATTTGGTAATTATTTGAACTGCAAAGTAGACTATCTGGAATTTCAGGATAAAGCCAAGATTCACAACAAAGTATTATTTCAAACTGTTTGCTATTTAGTAACAGTTTTAAATCACCTAGCTTATTTAACAAACTTCTTGAATTGAAATACAGAACTTTTAAACGCAAAGTACGAGAAAGGGGCGCGACTACCTAGGTGAAGAGTTGGTTATTAATATTACGGTTCGGTTTGCATTTAACACAATCGGCGCGAAAATCGATAAAAAGACCTTCTTCACCTCGAGATTTACGATCGTTGAGCTCGGAAACCAGTTCGCGTTGACGTTTTCTTTGAAGGAATGATAAATCAGGACGGCACCGCAAACGCGAAAGTTGGTCTTTGGATTTAACGCGGACTGTCTTATTGATCAAGGAAACGAAGCGATGCCTTGCCTGAACCGACGCTAGGCAAACTTTGACAAACTGGACGCGGTTTTCGTGAATGGGACCATCACGAAAGACGCGTGTAACATCAGATGATACTAGATCGTGACCATCAGAATGAGAATCGATTAGCCGTTTGACCTGATCAATGTCCTCAACACTGTTCGATAAAGGCAAGTTAAACAGAACAGCAAACTGAAAAATTTTCTATCATTGCATGACACAACTAACCCTGAAGATGCCTATTTGCGAGTAATTGCACACTACTGCTGAACAAATTTTCTGGACAGAAAGTTCAGCTAAAGCGCAGAATATGGGTTCCATCAGAAATGGCTAGAAATCAGTTTAGAACGTTCGAATTTGTTTTACAAAACTTGCAGAAAAAGTGAAAAGAAGGCGCGGAAATTTTTTTTTATGAAAATCCGTTCAATATTGTCAGCAGTGCTTAAGAATAGGTAGTTTTGACATTTATTCTCAAGTCGGTGTTCTCTTTTTTTATGCTTAGGCTTACATAGTTTTAGATGAGTAGAATTTTAGGCTTCTTAGGCCGGTGTTAATCCAGCTAGGTCGACGTACGTACAAGCTCCTTAGGTCGACTTCTGGGCGTTTGGGCGAGAATTTGGAAGTCATGTTTGAAAAAAGATTTTAAGCAAAACGATTAGTATATTCGTCATCAGCTCATCAGAAATAACACGAAATTATGTTTTTAGCTACAAAATATTAAAAAAGAATTTTATTCACTAGTGCTTAATCATGAAAAATGTGACTATTTATAAAATACACTTTTCAATCAAACTTGTTTTCCACGCTAAATTGTTATGATTTCAGCACGTTTAATAAAAAATTCGAACTTTCTTACCCCATTTTCATGTTTTTTTACATTTTTAATTATTTTTACCCATAATTAAATTTCAAGTTATTGTTGAAAAAATAAGTTTTGTGGCAAATACTGTTGAAATTTTTAAGAAATGATTGAAAACTATTCTATTACTCATAATTTGGGAAAGATTCAAGCAAACAATCAGTACGAAAATTTTTCGAGATTTAATTTGTAATTGAAAATTTTTCGTGGTACTTAAATAAGTCGATTAGTGTAAAATCGATGCAGAGGTCTTGTCAAGAAAATTAAAAACTAAGTCTAAAATATTCAATCTGATGAAAATTTCTACCTTTTAAAATTTCGTAACTCTGCTTTAGTTTTCATCAGGTGCGAGAATTTTTTATTAAAAAATTACTACTTGCTCGTTATTTACATAAAGATTATATCCGACATTCATGGTCAATTCAACGACCTTATTCGGCTGCTGAATCATAGCGGCTGGCCATCAAAATCCCGCTACTTATTCCTTGGTGATTATGTGGACAGAGGTCCTTTTAGCGTTGAGACTTTTCTGCTGGTTGCCGCTCTGAAACTTAAATACCCAACCGATGTCTGGATGATGCGAGGAAACCATGAATGTCGATGTGTAAATTTGGTCTATGGATTCTACGGTATATCATTTTTTAAAGGCTCAATTTAATCTAAAACTGCTTAAATGCGATCATTTTATTAAAATGCGCATTTTGCTCAGCGATATTTTGTATAAAGATGCCGTAATTCAGGAGTTACTTTAACGAAGGCAGGGAAGGCACCGCGTACGTTCAGATGGCCTGTCTGGAGGTCAACCAGAAGCTATTTTTGAGCAAAATGACTCCTAGTTTGAATGCTAAAACAGCGTAAAAAGTACGTTACTACACAGTTTATGGACACTTAAGCATTTTTGCTGAAATGTTTAGATTTTTATCAATTTGTGACCTTCATTTTGTCCAGTTTTCCTTAGAAAATTTTTACGTTTTTCATTCTAGGGTTCTAGAGACCTAGCACCATCTGCATATCTGGAAACGACCATTTCAATCAATTTACTTCCGTTAAATTAAATTAAAATCGAGTAGCTGGAAGTCAAAAATTAATGAAAAATCTAAAATTTTCTGCAAAGGTGCTTGAAATTGACCAGATAATGGTGAATAATGTTATTTCAACTTAATTTTTGCACCAACTAGATTTCTAGACCCCAAAGCCCCATGTACTCGTCTGGTCTAGACCCTTACCCCCTCACCCAAGTGCATTTCTGGTCCTAATCATAGATGCACAGCATAATCGACTTGGCGGGGAGGGAGTCAGCAGGTCTGGGGAGTCAGGAATTGAGTTTTTTGGGGCCAAATGTCCTCAAAAACTGGGATAAGCGCTAAAATAGGTTTAAAACTAAGCCCGCTTCAGAAGTAAATGTCGGCGATGTCGCCGATATCGCTGACGTTTGTCTGCGATATCAGCGATATCGCCGGCGATGTCGGCGACATCGGCGATATCGGCGATGTCGCCGATAACGCAGACACAAATCGGCGATATCGCCGACGTCGTCGATATCGCGGACCAAAGTCTGCGATATAGCCCATATCAGAGCCGCCTGAGAAGTCAATTACTGTGTAAGCGTATCATGCAATGCATGCATGTACATACATACATAATGGAATATGGTCATCGCGTAATATTGTGAATAGGAATCTTGAAATAAAATTAAATAAGAAGTTTTTTAAGAAATTTAAATATGGAAAAAAATCTAAAAAATAATAATGAAAGTAAAATATAATAAAAATTACTTCAAAAATTACGCAAATACAGAAAAATTTTTTGAACACAAGAAAAAGGTTTTATTATACTCTCATTCCTCATGTTTTTCAAGTTTTATTTCATGCGTAGCCAGGTGGGTGGCACGGGGGTACGTGCCCCCCTCCAAAACCATTTTTTACTCCTTGAATAACTTCCTAATCATTTCATTTTCGTGCCAAAATTTCTAAAATTATTCCGAATTTTAATGCATTTTCTAGTGTCAAAATCTTCAAAATTTTATATTTAACCTGAAATTAAATCCATTTATGCATTTCTGACCTAGATATAAAATTCTGTGCTATGCACAAATTTAATATTTTTATGCATTTCTGGATTTAAAAGCTCAAATTGAGCGTTTCGCACACATTCAATTATTTTTATGTATCTCTTAGATTCATAATTTCAAAGATCCATGTTAACGTAATTATTTTAAAGCATTTTCTAATTACGGAATCTCCAAAATTTTGACCTAAGAAGCTCGCCCGTTTCCGATGGGTTCGATCATTTCTGCATAACTTCTGCCATTAAAATCCCAAAAAACTTATGTGTTTCATTTTCTGGCATTAATAATTTCGCAGTTCACACGAATTTAATCAATTTGTGTCAGCTACATTTCAAAGCTAAAAATCGGACGTTTCAAGTTAATAAAGATCGTTTGAATGCATTTTAAAGTTTAACGATCCCCAAATTTCCGAGCTTCGTACAATCAAACCTATAGATGTTGCAAATTTCTCGCGTCTATGATCATCTGTTGTATTTTTTCAGAAACCTTATTTTCAGTAATGCGGATTTATTTATTTTACGTGTTATGGTAGGTACCCAGGATAATCTCTGCACTTATCGTGAAAGTGATAATTACCAACTAGCCTTATCTTCATTTTACTGAACGCGAAATCAAGTTCGAGGCGCATGACTGCTGAGCACGAGAATGCTTTGGCGTCATTAGATATTTTGCTTTCAGTTTGCATCGCGCTTTTTACAGAATAACGTTACAAGCATTAAGAACTTTTAACTGCAAAATTCTAGGAAAGATAAAAACTCTTATCGGCCTGGCCCTGCCCACTCACGGGTACAAATCTTCAATATTTAATCTTATATCGCAATCTTCGCTCGCATTTGTACTAAATATTGAAAGCTGCATTAGCCATATCTAAGTTGTTTAATATTGACAGTAAACATATACCGTAGCACCACAACGCAACTTTTATAATATTACTAAATTTGTCTCTTCCCTTAAAAGTTAATTCGAGGAAATTACTTTGCAATTTTTAATTCGATTAATTTATTCTTTTTTAGCATAGAATTAATTAAATAAAAAATTAAACAATTAAATGATTATTTAATAATTCATTTAAATTGATTAATATATTCATCCTAAGTGATTAGCTTTATTTACTTTTTAATCTACCTTAATTTACTGCTTTTAGGCTCATTAAAAATTCATGGTATGCCCAAAAATAACTAATTATTTAATGTATATACATGTCAAACGCGTGTACATATTTTCTTCCACTGACTATACTATACTTTGTACACAAATTGTCGGCGATGTCGCAGGGAAACAGAAATGGATCCTATTCTTCCGATTTTAGTCAGCGATATCGCCTACAAAAATGCGGCGATGTCGCTGGTGATGTCGCCGGCGATATCGCCTTTATCGCCGACAGAAAATCGGGAAAATCGGTAAAATTGGGTTACTCGTGAATCGGGAAAAAAGAGTCGGCGATATCGCCGACTTTTACTTCTGAAGCGGGCTTTACGTTATTACACAGTTTCTGGACAATTTAGGACGCTTTAAAAATTAACTTTTCATCCGTTTTTGCCTTCATTTTACCTCATTTCCCCAAGAACATTTTCTATTTGTAACTAATTCTGGAGGTCTACCCCAACCCCCACGCTCGTCCTGACTGCCGTCTTATTTGGCTTGGCACTGAACACGAAGACTATCGATAGGTATTTGTTCTACAACTCTAGTTCTCAGGTCTAATGGTAATACCTATTTGAATTATCTCCGAGTCAAACCTATCAATTCTCATTTTTCTTCCAGATGAAGTTAATCATAAATATGATAATGAATCAACGCTGGTTTGGGAATCGTTTATGGAGACTTTTGAATGCTTGCCTATTTGCGCGCTCATAGGAAAAAAAATCATGGCGATGCACGGCGGCTTGTCACCTGATTTAACGAGTTTTGATCAAGTAAATACTTTTCCGTTACTTGGATGTATGTACTTGGATACCTGAATCTCTAGCGATCGACAGTTCATTTGCTTTTGACTTTACTTCAGCTTATTCAGCCATTAAGACACAATTTCTGAGAAGTTCGACCTGCGGTCTGCAATATGGAAAATTAAGATACTCTCAAAATTTCAAATTTAGGTTTTTTGAGGCGACAAAAACAACGACGTCGTCTGCTTTGCTCAAAACGCTAAATTGGCAAAGATATTCGCCTGTAAACTTACGTTTTTTGCAGTTTTTGCAAAACCGTGACGCACACATTTGAATGTCTCCTGTGCTCGCAGTTTTAATGATAGCAAACTCGGCATAAATTTTACTTGATGGATTGCCTTATTCCATGATATGTAATGTTTCACTCAAAACTGTGAATTTTGCGTTTTATTGTAATTCTTACACAACATTTGTGTCAAGCATCCTAACCAAATTCTCTAATTTTTTGTCTACAGTATCCCAAGTATTTGCCAGCGGGTGCTAAAATTTTCTGTTTGTGGCCCAAGCCTGCGTAAGCCTAAAAATTTTATCTTGAATCTCGCACCTTAAAGTGCACCAGATACGGTAAACTATAGGCCCTTTCTTTTAGATGCATCACAATTTCTAGAGAGAGTGCGAACTTGTATTAGATCTATAAGCAGGCTTACTGTACGTCATGACTTCATATTGCAGTGTTTGTAGGAGACAGCCATGCAGTGTAAATCCGCAAATTTTTGCAAAAAGTGCCACACTCGTTACTGAGATACATAAATTGCAACAACTGAGTCGCGTTGTATATACATATATTGTTCGCGTCTAACAAATAAAAATTACTGATTTTTGGCCCAACTCAGCAAATATTCGTTCATCGGATCTGAGAATTTTTACGCATTTTACAGCTATTTCTTTACACGAATAAGCTGAATTTCATTCTGAATCTCTAATAGCAAATCGCGCAAGGTGCAGTAAACCGTAGGCCAGTTGTTCATGCATTATAGGAGTACATTACGTGGTTTGCGGAAAGTTAGTACCCCACAATTCGGCCCCCACAATTCGACCCCCACAATTCGGCCCCCACAATTCGGCCCCCACAATTCGGCCCCCACAATTCGGCCCCCACAATTCGTCCCCGCAATTCGTCCCTCACAATTCACTCCCGTCACAATTCGCCCCCATCACAACTCGTTCCTCAAAATTCGTCCGTCACAATTCGTCCCCAGCAAAATTCGTCCCTAAACAATTTGTCCCCGCCACGATTCGTCCCTGCACAACTCGTCCCCTGGATCGCATTTCTCATTAAAATGATGAAAAATGACTTATGAAGAATTTTGCCATTTCTATAAATGGCTTGCGGCATTTTTATAATACTCAGTCTCTTATAAGTTTAGGCATATACTTTAAAAATATTCACTGACAGCGAGTTGATGGATTGCGCTAATGCATTGAATTGACCCATAATCATAGGTAGCGCGTTAGCACGTACCTATAATATACTTGGGTACCCCAACATATGTCTACCCCCTATAGCTATAACTGGACACATCTGGGAGGTGCGATTTTTTGAAGAGATAGATAATAAAAAAAGATTATGCGGTTTTTTTTGTTTACACTCAATATTGAGTTTGTGATGAGCTGTAAAATTTTGACGTAACGTAATAACATAAAGCGAATTCTGGTGGTTTTTCCCGCGGCTTGTGAACAACTCGGTATTAACGCCAGAAACAAATTAATGGTTTTAAATTGTATAGGAAGAAATGCTCCAGATGGCACTTTCTTGTTTTTTAATTCCGCCTCAATTCTAGAAGAATAGGAGTGTAAGGAATGTGAAAATCTAGGGGTGAAAAAACAGATTTTGGTCGAGTTTTCGACTTGTTTATGTCTGCCGAATTCTTTGTATGAGGGTCACCCAAAAACCTATCTATGGAAATGTACTACGGTTTAAGGGCTACGTCTGGCTTATCAGGAAATTTTTTTACACTCAATGCGGAGTTAGATCTAGGGGTTTAAACTTTACGCTCTAGTGCATGGTGTAAAAAAAACAGACACTGTCTAAGATTTCTTTGCCAACTTTTCGGCTTATAAGTCGGGATAAATTGCATGAAATTAAAATTAAGTACCTCTTAAGGGCTACACGTCAAAGCAAATTGCAATTAGAAAATGCAATACTGAGTTATTTATGGGGCTGTAAAGTTAGAAATCAGGGGTGTGGAATTGGCGGAAAAACACGTTTTTTCCTTTTTTGATTGGTAAATATCTCAAATATTTTGCGGAACAGAAGTTTTTCACATACAAACGTACTACCATTTAGAGTATACAAACTGGCTTAAACCGAATTTATTTGCTCTCAATGGTGAGTTAGTTTCAGATTTTCAAAGTTTACAATGTGGTGGGGCGAAAAATATGTTTTTGTCGGTTTTTCTGTTCGCCACTTTCTCCGTTCAGAAGTCAGGATAGGTCGAATAGAATAAAAACTAGCAAAGAAAAATGCTCCGATGGAACAAAAAAGGGAATATACTTGGGATTGAGAATTATCGAGGATGTAAAAGGAGGGGACTAGGAAAAATCTCCCTATGTTATATGCCAAAAATCGCAAAATATGCTTAAAACCAGACTTTCTCTAAACAATGCAAAAAATCTAAGTATATTCTGCGGCCTTTGAAAAATGTAAAAGTTTAGTAAACAATTGTTGTAGACATGTGTAAAAGAGTATCTACATAAGGTCTGTTGCACGTCAGCTTCCGTGTTTCCTTACTGCTTTGAACCAACAATATCATCGATTGTCTTGAATGCATCGATATGTACTATTTCATTCAATTCGCTTAGCTACTGCATTTCTAATTCGCTGCTTTTTTCAATCAATTTTTTAGTAAATAGTTTATTTCTATTAGGAGGCCGCAGAATATACTTCGATTTTTCGCATTGTTTGGAGAAAGTCTGGTTTTTAACATATTTTGCGATTTTTGGCATATAAAATAGGGAGATTTTTCCTAGTCCCCTCCTTTTACATCCTCGATAATTCTCAATCCAAAGTATATTCCCTTTTTTGTTCCATCGGAGCATTTTTCTTTGCTAGTACCCTACTTTTAATTAGCAAGATTTGGAAATACAGTACTAGATTTCATTTACTGTGCGGTTCTTCTAATAATTGAATGGTTTAAACTTTACAAAACTACTAGTTGTAGAAGAAACAAACATTCTGATTAGTAATTCTTATGTTACGTAGAACATCCTGTAAAGAAAACTGCTTCCAAAACTTTCTAGAGCTAAACTTAATTTACATTTTAAACTTTACACAAGAGTGTAATGAATTTTAGTGGAATTAATAATTTCGATATTGCTCTGATATAACGATCAGCATTTATTAAGAAACGAAACCTCTATAATGTTCTAAGAACAAATTAACATTAGGTGTTAATCAATTTACACTACTCTTCATGCGCCCCTAGCAGACGTATCACATCTGTTTCCATATATATTTTACGACTTTAGGGAAAAAATAAGTTACCGTGAGGCTCTAGAATGGAGCTTATTATATAGTGTAAACTTTAAACTAGCAACGAGTGTAAAGAAGATCTTAGTCGGATTTGTAAATTCGATATTACTCGGATATTACGATCAACATCCATGAAAAAATTACATCTCCATAACGGTTTAAGGACAAATAGACACAGATGTAAACCACTTTACATCACTGTTGAGTGTAAACAAACGCGCTTAGCTGACATCCTATATTTCATTCCCTGTAAATTTTTAGATCTCAGGAAAAAATTTAGGTTTTTGCAATGCTCTAGAACAAAGGCTAACATGCAGTGTAAACTTTACACAACCGCCTAGTGTAAAGAGGATTTTATTTCGATTTGTAAATCTGATATTACTCGGATATTATTACCAACATTTATGAAAAAATTGTATGTCTACAATGGTCTGAGGACAAATAAACAATGAGTGTAAACTACTTTACATCAATGTTGGATGTAAACAAACGCGCCTACGTGACGTCTCACATTTGATTCTTTGAAAATTTCTAGACTCCAGGAAAAAATTAGGTTTCTGGAATTCTCAAAAACGAATATAAATACATATGTAGTGTAAACTTCATGTAAACACCTAGTGTAAAGAAGATTTTGGTCAGATTCGTAATTTTGATATTGTTCCGATATAACGATTAATATTTATGAAAAAATTAAGTCTCCATAATGTTCTATGGGCAAACTAACAATAGGTGTAAACCACTTTACAACACTGTAGAGTGTAAACATATGCGCCAGACTGGCATATCAAATTTGGTTCCTGGTCCATTTCTAGACTTGATAAACGTGTCCCTGACTCGTAACCGGAGAAGCAGGCAGAAAAAACAAGACAGAAACGCATTTTAAACACCAAATTTCTGACTTTACACTCGCTAAATATTAATGTATAGACAATTTGCTTTGACATGCAACCGATATAAAGCACTTTATTTTTATTCTATTGGACTTATCCTGACTTCTGGACGGAGAAAGTGGCGAACAAAAACCGCAACAAAAACGTATTTTCCATCATTTAGAACACTGTAAACTTTAGAATTCCGTACCGAACTCCCCATTGAGTTTAAAGAAATTCGGTTTTGTACAATTTGTAGCTTTTAAATCGTAATACATTCCTGTGTGCCAAAATTCTGTTGCAAAAATTATTTGGTATGATTTATTAATCAAACTTCGGAAAAAACGTGTTTTTTCGCCCATTTTTTACCTCTTATTTCGAACTTTACACCCCCATAAATAACTCAATATTGCGTTTTTTTAAATGCGGTTTGCTGCGATGTGTAGCCCCTGAGAGCCTCTATATTAATGCTGCCTTCAATTTACACTGACTCCAAGCGGAAAAATTTGGCAGATAAATCTTACTTAAAATCCGTTTTTTACACCATCCACTAGAGTGTAAACTTTAAACCCCAGGATCTAACTCACCATAGAGCGTAGAAGACTTTGCTTATATGCAGAATGTAGCCCTTGATCCGCTCTACATTTCTGTTGGAAAACATTTTAAAAAACTCATAACCGGAGTTAGTTTCAGACATAAGCAGGTTGAAAACTCGACCAAAAAGTGCTTTTTCACCCCCAGATTTTCGCACTCTTTACACTGCCATTCGAGAAGTAATGCGAATTTCAAAAAACAAAAACAAGCTGTTCTGTAGAATTCATCGTTCTATAATTCTTTGCTGTTCAATTGTTCGAGTCATCAATACTCAGTTGTCCACATGCCGTGACAAAAAGGTCCCAAAATTTGTCCTATGTTATAACGTTACACAAAAACTTTACACCTCCTTTACACAGTCAGTTTTGAGTTTCAAGAAAAACAAAAAACACGGGCAGCGAATTTTTTATTATCTTTCTTTTAAAAAAACCGCACCTTCCAGAAGTGTCCCGTTATAGCTGTAGGGGGGGTGCACAGGTGTTAGGGGTACCGAAGTATATCATAGGTACGCGCTAACGCGCTACCTAAGATAAAGTAATTTTTAAGGGGTATACGTCACAGCAAATCGCGTTTATTTACATTATTATTTAGCTTTTTCGGGAGGTGGAAAGTCGAAAATTGGGTGTGTTAAACGTGTTTCTGTCTTGTTTTGTTCTGCCAACTCCTCCGGTTATGAGTCTGGACATGATCTCAAGTCTAAGAATGAACCGAAATTCGGACTTAATACGCCATTTAGGCGCGTTTGTTTACACTCAACGGTGGTGTAAAAAGGCTTACATCTAATATTTATTTGTCTTCAGGGCAATGTGGAGACTTAATTTTTTGATAAATGTTGATCGTTATATCAGAGTAATATCAGAATTACGAATTCGACTTAAATCTTCTTTGCACTCTGTGGTTGTGTAAACTTTACACTGTTAATTAACTTTAGTTCTAGAGTCTTGCGCAAGCTTAATTTTTTTAATGTGGTACGTAACGTCGAAATTGCGAATCTGATTGTTAGTTTTCTCTACTATCAGTACGCCTAGGTGTGACGCCAATGCGCTTATTATTAGTTGATAAATTCCAAACAGGCTGCCAATGCGCGATATTACCAGCTGCAAAAAATTGCTTAGCCGATGCGCAATATTACTAATGCGTCACACTGCTTCGCCAATGCGCAATATTACTACCTGATTGTGTCTGTTTATAAGCTATTATAATCATGATGTTTCAGTCTATTACGCATTAAACGGCCAAACAAGCAGGTTATTAGCGGTGGGAACCCAGCATTTTTTACACACACACACACACACACACACACACACACACACACACACACACACACACACACACACACACACACACACACACACACACACACAACAAACACACACACACACACACACACACACACACACACACACACACACACTAGGTACATAGGTATTATGTATCATAGTTAGCGCGGAGCAGACTGGCTGGTGTTTGACTGGGTGGGCTGGACGCGCCCCCTCCCACATGCCTCATCATTTCCTATCCCTCATCGTTGCGCCCTGGGAAAAGCCAGGGCGCAAGATTTCACTACCTCCACCTATGCTATAAGGTAGGTATACATTTTTTGCGCCCCATGTGAATTCATGAACATTCTAAAATTTGAGCTCAATACAGCTGAATTGGTTGAAAATTAGGAAAAAATCTTTTTTTCATAAGCTTGCTTAACACTACTTTACACTTTACACTAGTTTAACTTTGACTTTTAGAAGAAGAAAAATCTTCTTGCAATGGGCAAATGGATAAAATCAGGGACACTCTACCTCCAGGGCCTACCCTGGCTTCCCTTACACCTGCTTTACACTTTACACAAGTCCCCCCAGAAAACATAACAATACTCCCTTCCCCACGCCCTGGGACTGGCAACTTATATTGCCTTTGTTTCAGAACCAGCTGTTACTGTAGAACCCTTTTTTCTGGACCCCTTCCTTCACCTAGGTTCACTGACGGGACTGGACAATTGGCGGTTGTGGACCTCGGTGGCGGTTAAGAATCCCCACAGGGACTGCACTACCCCCCAGCACACACACACACACACACACACACACACACAACACACACACACACACACTGCCTATGTTGTTTCGGAACATTCGGAACCAACTGTTACTGTAAAAAAAATCGAAAAATCGATAAAATGCGGAGGAACCCTCTTTTCAGGACCCTCCAGGTACCCATTAGCCTCGATGTTGGTTCCTCAGGCACTCCATAGGCTTACGGGTAGGCCTGGGCAGGTCCCCAGCCCATTTGCGCCCTGGCACGACTTCAAGTTTGGGCCAGGGCGCAGCTTCTGCCTATGTTATAACATTACAATACTATAAGATAAGGGTCTAGGGTGGCAGCCAATACTACTTATTGTGTATGTGGTGTGTGCATATTGTACAAAAGCGTGTAATGTACTTTTCTTTGCTATTTTAAATTTTTAATTTTTTTCAGTGAATGTAAAAAATATTCAATTGTTTTAATTAGTCAAGCAGGATGTTTGTATCGCATTGTAGATACGTTGCATATCACGGCCGCGAGATATACCCAGTTATGGAATTATGTGCGATTTGCTGTGGGCTGATCCTGAACCTGGGTTAGATGGTTGGGCGGAGAATACGCGTGGTATATCGTATACGTTCGGTGAGAACATAGTTCGACGATTTTGTCGTGATATGAATATTGCAATGATAGTGCGGGGACATCAGGTAAATTGCTTTGCAATGTGATTTAACATTGTAAGCTTATCGGACTGGTTGCAATACACATTATATTAAAAACTTATTCTAAACATTGATGATTGAGACGATATAATAGCTGATAAAACGATAGTAAAAAGCCCAAGTGAATTAAAAGAGCATTCTATATTATAGCCTGATGATTTTTTTGAGAAAAACTATTAAAGCAAAGGAGTATTGAAAACAAAGGGCTTGTCCTGTCTCTCGAACATACATGGGCAGCAACAAAATTCATGGAGGTCTGGGTGGTGCAAAACCGGCTAAAATCCCAAAAAACATGCCAAAAATTCAATTCTGAGGGTCTATCGATTTTTGAGGGGGTTAACCAGATTCTCGGGGGCTGAACCCCCATGTCCATGTGGGCTCCCGACCATTTCGATTCTCATTCTCGAAAGTACGATCTCTCATGCTCTTATTCCTTTCTCGATCATTCCGACTCTACGACCATCTCTATTCTTCGACCTTAAGTATAAAAACCTATTTTAAACACAAAAAATTTCCGTTTATCTATCCGCTTCGATTCTCAAACCGATTCTATCCTCATTGTTAACAATTTTGCCTATCGATGTCAAGGCCCCTTTACTTTGAATCGCTTTTGTAGTCGATTTATAAATCAAAGAATTGTCGGACATGCACAGCGTATCGTGAAAAGACTGTAAAAAACTTCAGAAAATACCTACAGGAAATTTTTGCAACCGTGGATGAACAATTTTGCTAGAAATGTCATTGTTCTTCGCGTTTACTGTAGAAATTGTGTGAAATTAGTAAAATATAGAGAACATGTTTATCAATCTCTGGCGATAAAAATTTAAATGTTTAGGGAAATTATTCTTTGCGGACTCGTATTTCTGGTTGGTGTTTACGCATTTACTGTGACTAAACAAATATTGTCTATTTTACGGAATCTTATGCTTGAACTGATTATAGGGGTACTACATAAATCGACTTCAAAAGCGGGTTAAATCGAAACGACGGTTATTGATTTCACATAGCAAAAAATCTTTTATGAAGTTTTGATATGCAAATTTAATTTCTATAGCATTTCTGAAAGTGTTGTGGCCAATCCACACGTTGGTGTGAGGGTTTTATGGGGCTTAGACCCCGGGAATATTTAACCCTCGCAGATTACAGTAGACCCCCAGGATTATATTTTTTCTATTTTTTGTGATTTTTATTAGTTTTGCCCCATCCAGCCAAATCCATCAGGATTCGGTTGCTTTGCTGTCCATGTATGGTTGTAGCTGCTTTGTTATGCCGTAAGAATTGATATTTGAGGCACAAAAGCTTGTGATACAAACTAAATCAGTTCTATTTAAAATAAGTAATGACTTATAAAATTGCAGATTCCTGACGCGATTCGGCATCGTGGATACAAATTCTTTGCAGGTACTAGAATGCTGACTCTTTTTTCTGCTCCAAATTATTGTGAATCTAATTATAACGACGGCGCAGTGTTATGCATCGATGCCCAACTGGGATGCAAGGTTGATCTCTTAAGGCCGGATAAAAGAATTGAACTAAAGTACAGAGCAGAGGATTAATACCTATACTTTCTGATCAATCGATTCAATCGTCTGAATGACGATGCTATTTGGCAACACTTTGAACGTTATTTGATTTTGTGATAAAATTTGTTCTGTAAAAAAGCCGTCCTACTAACTGTTCTTTGTACACACTAATTTTGCAAATGAAAATTTATTACTGTTATTTCAGCTTTTCTTGTTTTTTTGTCGATTTAGTCTGTTATGTGTTTGCGGTACGTTTTTAGTTTGGTCGACACCGCTAATGACTTGTGGTTAAAATCGTCTTTTAAATGCATATTTTTTACAAAGAATCTTATAAGGAGGAGGGGGGCGGTCGGTACCACGACTTTTTTATAAAACAGTCAAAAATAAGTTTAAAACCAGCTACTTACTCGTACGAGCAGAATACGTTTTATATTGCCTATTTTTGGTCAAAATGATTTCTGGTGTGGAACTTCTAGAAAAATTCACAATTTTCAACAATTTGGTGGAAAAAAGTGCTTAAATTTCTTCAAATTTAGCTAAAACTCGGCGTGAAGCCACGGAAAATTTGTGAAATTTCGACAGAAAGACGTTTAGAGACTTGAATTCTTTATTTCCTGTTTTTTTAAAGCATTTAGCGCGAAGCGCAACATTTTTTTAGAATTTATCCTAAAAAATGTAATAAAATTAAAAAAATATGGCTTTCAGACCAAGAAAGTGGAGTAATGTCATATATAGGTGTTCAGTTAGAGAAATTACGATGGTCGAGGGCCAAAAAATGTTGCAAAGTACATATCCATTCTTTATTTCGCCAACTATTTTAACCGATGGGGAGGGCAGCCGCCCCTTGCTCCCTCTTAAATACACCCCTGCATGTATTAATATGGAATCATCAAACTCGGAACAGAACATGTATGATAAACCGCTAGATAGTCAGGCTCAGGATTCCGATAATATAAAATTTGGAACTGGACGATCGGAGTTTTTATGATATTGGCAGAATGTTATTAGAAACATCAAAAATTCTGGAATCTGCATTTCATTGTATGTCGAATATATAACTTGCATACTATAGTCCGTTTCATTTAACTTTGAGGTTTTTGAAAGAATTAAAAATGAGTAGAACTGTTATAAACTAACACCATAGTTTCGATGTTCTACAGTAAACCGAGTTATGGGGAGATGTTTGCCATTTTTAAAGCGCATTACTGCATCAAAATTTTAATCCACTTTGGTAGCCTGATTCATCCTGATTAGATTCAAATGAAAACCGCAGAGTTAAGTGAAACGGACTACAATTCAATCCACTTTTTCTCGCGATTGCACAAAATTTAAAGCTATTCAGAATTCTAATACACACCAAACCGTGAGCGACCAATACAGTTTGCAGAAACAAATCCTGATCGGTATCAGGGTTAACTCTTATAGGACAAAACAAGGAAAGTTAATCCTCAACAATTTCACTATTTCATTCGGAAACCTGAGATAAGTACTGATACCAAATGCATATTATATACAACGCACTTAACCCCTAAGGGTTAAATTGACCCCAAAGGGTTAAAATTAACCTTGAGGGTTAAGTTAACTCCTCCATTCGGAAATCGGAGATAAATTATTTAAGCCCCACCTCGACAAAATTTATCGAATTTAAGACCGGGGTTAGCTTAACCTCTTCATTCGGAAATCGGGTCCTTAAGAAACGATTCGGTTTTTTGTCCCCAGTCATTCTCTCCGCTCAAATTTTCAAAGTGCTCCGATGCCTTGCGTCAGCTTTGTGTGCGTGTGTTTTTCATGTAAAATTTTGAATTTTTGTTGAATTCTCGCATAGAAAATAATTTTTGTAGAAAATTATACCTTAAAACGCCAGAAATACTATTTGTAACATAAATTTTATATTTTTTGAGACTTATTTCGGCTGTTTTGCGAAAAGTCGGGTAGGTATAGCCTGTTTCATTTATTCGAGAGCTTTTAATAAATTTTTCTAAGGGCTACAGTAAGCGAAACAAGACGAATTACTGTAATTCGGCAGATCAGCTCAGTGAGGGCGAGTGGCTGGAATTCTTCGATTTCAATGCACTATTCCGCCCACATAAATTTAATTTAGGCATTTAATCAGTGCTGAAACATACTACAGTAAGTGCGCTAAATAAAAAGCTATCGGCTGCAATCTAACCCGGGTTACTTCGACGACAAGCAGACGTTTTACCACTGAGCTGTGCGGGAGTTCGCAGCGTTTCTTAACATCTTAGTATATTGTGTTTAAAGTGTCAGCTTGGGATAAAGTGAATGCGCGATTTTTATCTGTAAGTTGATTGATCTGCTGGATGACGAGAATAAATTATGCCGCAAAAATGTTACTGAAAAACTCTTCTTTGCTACGTACAGCTACAGTGAGATCTAGCGACCTACAGTAAATAAGAAAGAAGGGGTTACTGTAGCCTTCGAAAACATTTACTGAAAAAGTCTCGGATAAATGAAACAGACTATGGGTACCTACCTCTAATGGAAAGTCTGGCTTGATCCACCACTGCATAATTTTCTTGAAGACGATGAAAGCAAAAATCCAAGTACGAGTATATCGATGGCCTCTATATCGTCTCGTCTTCATTGAATCACCCACCTACGATTTCCCTAACCTAACTAAGCAACACTAAAGGGAGCTAATCATAGGTGGGCACCACCAAAAATTTTTTTTGGGGGAGGGAGTATGCAAGATTTTTCAAAGGTCAAAAAATAGTCTTAAAAATGGTGGTATGGCAAAAGAACACAATTTTTCAACGTTTCTCATCGAGCACTATCCATTGGCATTAAAAAATTGCGAAAAAAGCCAAAAAGATGAATTTGGGGGTATTTGTTTTTTTGGAGGGGGTATTAGGCTTTCTGGGGGAGAGATTGCATACCCCAACGCTCATGTGTGGAGCGAGCTAATGTGTTTATGATGGTTGTGTCTCACTAACTGTCCTGTCGGTCCTAACAGTCCCACCGTTCCATTGTCCCAACAATAATCCGAATAATCCCACCAGTCCCAACAATCCCACCAGTCCCAACAATTCTCCCCGTCCCAACAGTCCCACTAATTATCCCAACAGACCCACAAGTCCCAACAATCATATCAATCCCAACAGTCCCAGCGTCCCAAAGTCGCTACCAACTGTCCCGCCAGTCTCACTATCATATGCGAAATCAAGCTAACCACACTGTTAGTTATGTATCTAGCTTGTTAAGCACATATAATCAATTCCGAATCGTTTTTCCATTCTTCACGTAGCTATTTTTTATAGTCTGTTCCACACAAGTTCGGTCATAAGTTTTAAAACCATCTCCGACAACAACCTGACAGATCGCGATTATAGCATTGGTCTGATATATAATGATCGTACTCGGCTTACTGTCCATGAAAATTCTTGAAATTTATGCACGAAGTTTTGTGAAACAGACTTTAGATGTATTTCCTGTTTCTTCTTAAGCTCGTTAAAATGGTTTATAATTTATTTGCGTTTAAAATATCTATATTAATAACTTCTCAGCCTAACTTGGGCTGCTTAGAAGACAAAAATTATATGAAAGCACCGGCGCCTGAAAATTTCGGATTTGTTAGCTCACGATTGTGCTAAAAATTTATTTTCGAAGTCTTTCAAAAAAGTGCTTCAAGAACTTTTAATTTTTTCCTTTGGTTAACGCGGATCAATTACAAACCATTTTAACGAGCTTACAAAAAACATAAATGCAATGTAAAAAGAGAACAAGTTAGATACATAGCTCACAGTGTGATCAGCTTGACTTCACGCTGCGTGAATTTGCTTCACTCGTGATAACATGATAGTGGGACTGTTGGGACGGTGGGACTGTTGGAATTATTGGTGGAACTGTTGGTACTGTTGGAACCGGTGGGACTGTTGAGACATCACCATTACGATTGGCCACTCCTCCGACATTACGTTCTTCTAAAAGGAGGTAGATGGCAGATTCAAGATTTTTGTAAGGAAGGATACGGATATCCCGACCCAACCTTCCCAAAACAGCCAAAAATGTTCCCGAAAATTCATCATTAATAAGGTTAGCAAAATGCTTATATATGTAGTTTTCCAAGCAACTTCAATATTTCTCGAAATTTCCTATGAAAAAGTGTTTATACTGGGATCTTATTTAAATCATTACATATCTGCAGTCTGTTTCACACAAGTTTGGTATTGTATGAAATGTCTTAAACTTGTATCCACCTAGATATTTAGGAAATCTATAGTCTGTTTTACATTTGCAAGAGCTTTTCCGAAAAAAATAAATTTGACCACAATGTTTATTCTGAACTAATACGACGACAGAAATGATTTCTACGGTATACAGAATGATTTTTGACCTTGTCCAGCGCCAAAAACTACCAGATCCATAAGCTATACTGTAGCCTAATTTAGTTGATCAAGTTCAGCAAAAACTCTTGGATAATAAAACAGACATAGGCTCAAGAGAAAAAAGAAAAAATTATTGCTCTATGCATACTTAACCCTAATCCCACCGCGTGCATATCTGTGATAGGAACTTACTACCATAGATGCATAGCATGGCCTATCTGGAGGGAGGTCAGCCGGTCTGGGGAGGGGGCAAAAATTGAGCTTTTTTGGACCAAAATGAGCTCAAAAACTAATATAAACGCTAAAATAGCATCAGAACAACGTTATTACATAGTTTCTGGTCAATTTGAAACACTTTTTAAGAAAAATTTCAATTCTGATCTATTTTGCCTTCAAGTTGCCTCATTTTCCCAACAAAATGTTTCATTTTTTCATTCTGAGGGAGTCTAGATTTCCGAAACTCCCTCCCTCACGTGCATGTCTGCCTACTACCACTGCCCCCTTTAATCCGTTCTTTTCACCGACTTAAAAGTTAAACAGTTTAGAAAAAACGTGAGGTCGATGATTGTGCATCGGGCGTCTCATTCGAGGGCCGGCTTCTAACCATGGCGTCTTTTTCCTTGTATACTTACTTTAGATCATGTCGTGCCATTTTTCACGATTGAAGTTTTTGGAGTAAATTTTTAGTGTAAGTCTCACTTGCATTTAGCATGCACGTTTGCTTGTTGGGTTTTCATATGAAATGCAACAAATTATTCCTCCAAAAATACTTTTTATACATAAATGTGACGAGTCCCGACCACACCTGGGCGTGGGGGGTTTGGGGGGTTTGCACCCTCCCAGAAACCAAAATCAAAATACCCCCCCAGAATTCAATTTTTGAAAATTTTTTTCGTTTTTTTCGCAATTTTTTGATGCCAATGGATAGTGCTTGATGAGTTACGTCGAAAAATGGTGTTTTTATCGCCATACCACCATTTTAAGGCCATTTTTGACCTTCAAAAATCTTGCACCCCCCAAAATTTTCTTGCTGCCCACGTATGGTCCCGACCAAAAAGTGACTTGAAAACGACAGCTCTAAAAGGAAAAATTGTACGAAAAATACGAATGTGAGGATTTCCAATATTTTTTAATAAAAGTTTATTTTTCTGTTCGAATTCTCCTTCTTCTGAGCTATATAAATTTTCAGTATTTTTATTTGAATGCGTAAAATATGCCTGCTTATGAATAACATGACAGCGTACCGTGCCACTTAGGTAAGAGGTCAATTTACCATATTTTCCACAATAATGATTCTTAATAAATTCTTACTCGACATAGCTTGACAAATGTTACGTTTCAACACTCACTTAGACCTTTCAAGCAAAAATTATGGTTTAGACACTCATACTTCTGATTAGGCGTTTGGAGAATGAATGCAGCAGTTTTTATTATCAGCTGAGGAACTTAAATGCGATTCTACCGTAAAAATACTGCTAACTTCTATTCGGACATTCGACAAATACAAAAAATTACTACGAACACAGATATCGTACTATTCTCTCGATTATTGGCATATCTTTTAGTTTTTTCCCACCTCGGGAATCAGCAGTGATGGCCGATTTCTTCTTGCAGTACTTTTTCATTTTTCCAGTCTCTTGGTCCAAAATGTATACAACATCCTCTTTATGTTTGAGCTTTACCTTTGAGCTAGGCTTCAAAATGTCAGGAGCACATGATTTTCGGTAAACTGGGCATGGCACAGAGCTTGGTTCTGCCGATTTTTCAGCCTTTTGACCGTTTTTTAGCTTCGCCATGTTCGATGTAATCGATGTTGACTTAGGCGACTTTTTGGGCACATTAGTCATTACGCCACATGATTTTCGATATTTTGGGCATTTTTCCATTATTTTTTGCTCGTTCAATGTTTGTTGCTGTAGCGAAAGTTTGTCCAACTTAGCTAGCGAGATTACTTGCTTTTCAGTTGGTATTATTGTGCATGATTTTCTGTATAATAAGCATTTTTCTCTTTCAGCAGGAGTAGTTTTCTCTAACACTGCCTCTTCACTTCGATCAACTGGTTTCACGTCTTTCTCTTCTTTTGGAGGCGGTGCTTTTTCTGTGCTTTTTTTAGCATGCGATTGCTTTTTGGTTTCCACCAAAGGAATCGCTTGCTTTTCGACGTATTTTTCATCATTATAAAGGCATGATTTGCGGTATATTGGGCACTTTACAACTTTTTCATCCAGTCTAGATTTAGATTGATCGAAAAGTTTTTGGATAAAGGCAAAGTTTTTTACAAAGTCAATTAAATCCACGAATGCGACACTGTGCTTTCGATCATTCTCAGTTGGAGTGCAGGATTTACGGTAAATAATACATCTGACAGAAGCCAATTTTCGCTTTTCCTCATTTTCCCTTTGTCGTTTTTCTTTTTTTGCACTCCATAAAGGCATTTCAGTCGAAACAAACTCTTCCACTTCCTCAACTCCTTCCCCTTTTTTCGCTGAAATAAATTTTGATGCAATTTTACGACTTACCACTTCATCTGCGTCACGACCTAGAATTATATGATCTATTGTAGAAGAAGCCGTTTTAAAAGTTCCATTTTTACAAGACACACGATACAAAATGCACTTATTAGTTGCGATTGAGGGCACTATCTTTACTGCTTGTACTTTAGACTCAACGTGCTTACAACTTTTGCGATACCTAGGACAATTAGCTAAATCCGATTTGGTTTCTGTATCTTTCTTTAATTCTTCTTCTTGCGCAATTGCCTTATCTTCCTCATAAATTACTTCATTTTGTTTCGAAATAACTTCCGATGTCGGACTACTATCTTCATCCTCCACTTCTTCTGAACTTTCTAGATATTCTAAATTATCGTCGGTTACATAACCAATGTTTTCTCCACTGAAGAACGGCGTCCTTTTTGCAACTTTTAATATTTCTTTTTCAACGTGTTGTTCATATTTTTTCCGCTTAGGATGTCTTTCATGCTTGATCGTCTGAGGCTCTTCAAGGTCAACTATTTTCTCTTCCTGTTGTGCGCTTTCAAATTTCTCTTCGGCAGATGGTATACTATCTTCTAACTCTGATTCTTTAGCTGCTTCGGATTGCTTGATGACCTTGATCTTACTCATTTGATTTTCAACCAATAATTTCTTTTCGCCTTTCTTTATTACTTTTTGCATTTGATTGTCAAGATCAGAAAGTAGCCTTGGTGCTTGGGCTGTTCTCTCCCGCGAATCCTGCATTATTTTGCATGATTTTCGATATTTGACACATTTATGCACTGGTGATTTTTCAGGACGTTCATCTAACTTTGTAGATTTAAGTGGGGTTTCTACTCGCAGACTTACGCTGCACGTTTTTCGATAAATTGGGCATTTAACGGTTTCAATATGTGGTTTCGAAACTTCTGTCGTTTCCTTAACAGTGTCATTTATTGCAATTGTTGCTGCAGTTTTGTTACCAACGGTCTTGGTGCCATTTTTTTGCGACTCAGTCTCGCAACTTTTTCGATACAGTAAGCATTTCTTTTTCAACGGTTTTTCAATTTTAGCTGCTTCACTTTTTGGCGGAATTACATCTTTGCAGGTCTTTCTGTATTTTGGGCATTTCGTAGCTATCAACTCCTCTTTTTTGTGGTTGAGCTCACGTTTCGTCTCCGCACTTATTTCTGCTTCTTTGGAACCTACCTGTTCGAGCTTTTTTGCGGGAAGAAATTCATTGATATCGTTGACGTAATCCTGCGCTCTTTTCCCTTGATAAAAATAAGAATAAAGAAATTTGAGAGTAGTGTCTATATTTATCACTTTCAACCGGTCAATTATTTAAAAAAATTTTTTAATTTGGGGTCCAAACTTATAATTGAAAATTTCATAATCCTATTAAATTAAAATTATTGCGCTTGCTTGTCCGCATTAATCTTTAAATAATTGTGCTAGCTGTGAGAGGCCGTAATAAATATGAAAGAGTGATTCTACATAGCATGAGGCATGTTTTGATCTGATCGTTCATCTTCTAAAATATGAACACTAAGTATATTTAGTTACGAACTCTTTCTTATAATGCCATTCGAATTATCATTCATTGATAACATAAGGAAGCCTGAAAATTGCTATTTATCCATGCAAGAACAAACATTTAGAAGTGCTTTTCGTAAAGTTTAAAGAATATCTTAATATTCGTTGAAGGTTGTAGTATCCCTAGGCAAGGTTGAATTGAAATATAAATTACTAAAAAACAAATTCGAATTTGAATTTTAATAAAGTTTCAATGTCTAAAAGAGGCTAAAAAAATCACAGTAATCTTAAAAGATTTTCGTTGTTTCTCTTCAATTTCTATCAATTATCCTCAAAGAATTCCAAAAAGAACGGGAAATTGAAATATAGAGTTTTGAGGTCTCGCCAATTTGTTCGGATGAAATCTGCAGGTTTTGGGATCCCTCTAACGACATGTGGGCGTGGGGAGAAGGTTTGGGGGGTTTGGATTCCTAGAATATAAAATACTTTCGCAGATCACGGTAGACCCCTTCTTGGCATGTTTTTCGCGATTTGCGTCACTTTTGCCCCATCCAGACTCCCATGTATGCTTCTAACCTTTCACACCCATGCACGTTACTGACTTACAGAAAAATTTGAACCGATTTAGCGCCATTATCATCAAGAACTTGAAATTGCAAGAAAAATATGATTGGTTTCAAACAAAACAAGTTTGAATTCCGTCAATTGACCAATACTAAATCAAATAAAAGTTCAAATCACAAAAAATATTTCATGTATCTACTTTTTATATATATATATATATATATATATATATATATATATATATATATATATATATATATATATATATATATATATATATATATATATATATATATATATAATATATATATATATATATATATATATACTAGCAAAGAAAAATGCTCCGATGGAACAAAAAAGATGAATATACTTGGAATTGTGGATTATTAAGGATGTAAAACATCACACTTTCTCTAAGCAACGCAAAAAATCGAAGTATATATTGCGGCCAACAGATTAAAATAAATATTTAACCATAAAATGATTGAAAAAGCAGCACGTTAGCTACGCAGTAGCTATGGGAAGTGATGTTGAGTAAACTGACAGTCTTTCTAAGCCAATTGAATGAATGGTTTAAAACAGTAGGAAATGCGTAAGTTGACTTGATGACTTGAAACAGACTAAATGTAGGTACACTAGCACTCCCTTAACGATTGTATGCACTAATCTATCGGCCCCTGCTTTGCTTGCTTTAATGCTCAAAACAAAATAAAACAACTTTAAATACAATACCACTTAGTTTTCCATCAACCAGGATACGAAGCTAGTCAGCGTTGCAACTTGCCAGCAATTTGAAAAAATAAACATTACAGATTCCGTTTATACACTCTTATATGAAACTTTGAACATTATTTAAAAAAGACACTTTTTTAGAGGCCGCAGAATATACTTCGATTTTTAGCGTTGCTTAGAGAAAGTGTGATTTTTAGCAGATTTTGCGACTTTAAGTAGATTTTTCCTAGTCCCCTCCTTTAACATCCTTAATAATCCACAATTCCAAGTATATTCATCTTTTTTGTTCCATCGGAGCATTTTTCTTTGCTAGTACACTACTTTTAATTAGCGTGATTTCAGTACATAAAAAAATAAATATCACATGCCAACCACTTTACACCACTGTTGTGTGCAAACAAACTGGCGTATCACATTTGGTTTCTGGTTCATTTTTAGACTTGAGATTATGTCCAGACTCATAACCCAGAACTTGACAGAAAATAACAAGGCAGAAACACGTTTAAGTCCCCCATTTTTTTGACTTTACACCTCCCGAAAAAGCTAAATACTGATGTAAACAAACGCAATTCGCTGTGACGCGTACCCCTTAGAAAGTAGTTTATTTTTATCCTATTCGACCTCACCCGACTTCTGAGCAGAGAAAGTGGCGAACAAAAAATGGACAAACACGTATTTTCCACTGTCCACCACCTTGTAAACTTTAAAAATCTGAACCTAACGCCCCATTGAATGTAAATAAATTCGGTTCGGGCCAGTTTGTTGCCCTTTGATTGTAGTACGTTTGTATGTGCCAAGCTTATGTTCCGCAAAATATTTGATATGATTAACCAATGAAAATACGAAAAAACCCTGTTTTTTTCGCCCACTTTACACCTCAGATTTTGAACTTTACACCCCATAAACAACTCAATATTACCTTTTTTTAACGCGGCTTGCTTCGACGTGTAGCCATTAGAAGTTACTTTATTTCTATTTTATTCAATTCATCCCAACTCATAACCGAAAAAATTTGCAGAGAAATCTTGGACAAAATCTGTTTTTTACTCATCCACTAGAGTGTAAAGTTTAAAACCCTGGTATTAAGTGCGTATTGATTGTAGAAAAGTTTGCTGGTAAGCACAAGATAGCCCTTGATCCGTAGTACATATCTGTCAGAAAAAATTTCCTAAAACTCATAACCGGAGTTGTTGGCAGACATAAACAAGTCGAAAACTCGGCCAAAATGTGTCTTTTCACCCCCAGATTTTCGCACTCATCCCACTCCCATTCGAGAACTGAGGCGAAATTTAAAAAACAAAAAAGTGCTATCTGCAGAACCTAAATAGATGAATAAGTCAAATGAAGTGCATGGTTTTGCCAAGAGAATTAAAAAAAATGAAAAAGCCAGCATTCAGAAGATTCGAACCATCATTCTTTTCTTAAGACCGCATCCGAGAACGGAGTTGTCAACCACTGCGCCAACTCGGCATATCGGAAGATTTCAGCTTGATTATACTATTTTGGAAAATATTCATCATTCTACTGAAGTTTAAGAATAGTGCATTTATGATGATAAAAGTAGTTATTTATTAAAGAGAGTCAAAAATCTCTGAAATAAGGAAAATCTGATCAAACAATATGCAATACGGAGTTATCTATCGGCATTAGAAAATAGGTGTAGGTATAATTCAACGTTCACCTCTTCATACCTCAACAAACACTGGCTGTAGAAAAGTTTGAAGGTCAGATTCGTTATTCTGACCTTACGGAGAACATTTAAAAAAATCATCATCTACGACGCTCTGGGCGCAAAAATGCTTCTCGGTGTAAACTTTACACTTGTGCTTATACCGCAATATTGGGTGTATAGAAACAAAATATGCTGGGATCTGTAACGCTAAGGTCAGGGCACCTTTTAAGCATAATTAGCATGTTCCGCCTACTTAGCGGAGTAGTTAAAGAAATATCGTTTTTCGTCTCGAACCCTTTACACTAAAACGATCACAGATAAAGAAATATTGCATTATAAGAAAAACAGCAAAATTCGGTTTTGAGATTTTGCAACCCTCTACATTATAAAAGTGATTGGACTGCACAGAAACCAAAATTGAGTTAGATAAGCCGAAGGACACGCAAAGAGTAAAAAACACGTATACTTTACACTTTTATGCAACAACCATCTAGTGTAAAAAATTTTAAGGTCAGATTTGTAATCTACAGCTTGGGGGCAACATTTTGAAAAAAATTGGCCCTCCGCAAATTATTTGATTTTTCGGTTTACACTTTACACGCTCATTGCTAACTCGGTATTGAGTGTAAACAAAAGAAAAAGACCGACATCGAATTTTTTGATTATCTATCGATTAAAAAAAACCGCACCTCCCAGATGTGTGCCGTTATAGCTGTGAGGGGGGGAGAAAATTTCGCACTCGCTGTGATAAACATATAAGAAAAAAGGAGGCCAAGTATATTATAGGTAGCGATATCGCGCAACCTATGATATATATATATATATATATATATATATATATATATATATATATATATATATATATATATATATATATATATATATATATATGTATATATATATATATATGTATATATATATATATATATATATGTATATATATTTGTGCTTCTTATATTTATCATCTTATTATACACCAGCACAGATCAGAAAAAATTAAGATTGCAAAAACCAAAATAACACATAAAATACTGGATGTGTAAAAGAGGAGTGTGTATTCAATGGAAAGGCACCTGAGCTCCCATGTCTCAACTATGTTGCATAACTAAATTTAAATGCAGGTTAATTCTAACAAAACGCGAAAAGAAGATCTACATAAGCTGACGAATAAAAAGGGGGAGAAGGTTGAGTAGCCATGAACAGAAATAAAAGTGATTGAACTTAATAAAAACGATGAGTTAAAACCGAGTGTTGAATAAGCGGTTGCACAATGAGTCGAAAGGTGAGTGAAATACGAATGTACATACGAACGCACTCGGAGATCCACAAAGCCCGAAAACTTCTGATTGAAAAAGAATCGCAAAATGCTTGCGCAATGTATTTTTTATAGTCGTGAATTTTGGAGGTTGAATCAACGAAAAGCAACGAAAACGTGTGTTGAGCATTTTAAATAATTCTGGGGGTCGGGCAGGCGGAAAACAATTATGGAGACTTTATGTATTAGACAGCTCAGATATAGATATATGGTTCTGAGTGTACTGTGGAAGTTAAGCGTGCGGTTTGGAGTTTGGGCTAACGGAAAGCATCAAAAACATGTTGCATGCGTTTCAATTAGCTTGAGCGTAGAGATGCAGTTTAGAGCATACTGTAGAGCCTACAACTTCTCATAACCAAGAATGGGCGTGACGGCAACTTGATGGGCCTAGCTCTCAGAAATACGATTTTATCCAAAAGCGTTTTCGCTTATCTGTGAGAGAGCAGCATTGTTGCTGTATTGAGGTTTATGTACTTGCTATTGAGGTTGAGTTTTTTCGGCGAACTAACATGGAAAAACTGATTGACGTCTCGAACCAAAAATACGATTTTGAATATTTTTATCGGTGTTTATGGAAATAGAGAATAGGTTGGGATGGTTGGTAAAATGGCGTTGAGTTTCTATGTCGACGGCTCAGTTTAGAATAAGTAATGAGATCCGAAAGCATTACAGTTGTAAATCCAGAATTATCGGTTGAAAAACATAACATTGTACAAAAAATGTGTAACAGATAAATCAGCGTTACGCGATTTAAAGCATTATGGGATAAATTTTTTCAAATGTAAAATTCTGCCATATTCTCTAAATTTTTTAAATTTCATGCGTAATTCTCTACGATTTTTCGAATTTAATATGAAATGCGCTTTCAATGTCGAATGTCCGTTATTTAGAAAACTAATTACCAACAATATTTCGGAGACATTCATGCATCAAACCAAACAAAGCCAAAATAACAATAAAAGACCGATTTAAGATGGGTACTGTATCAAATTTAACTCTCTTCGTCTATATATTCATTTCTTTTTTCTCTTACAAGTAGCGAAATCTAAAATAATATCGTAATGAAAAGAAGAAATCTCTTAGAAGTGTAAGTATGCCCTTTTTTATACATGGAAGACTTGAATCTAGCATTTCCATCAAAAGTTTATTAATCTGAACAATTCTTAGTCTATAAACTGAATAAATAGTAGACAATATTGCTCTTGATGATAAAAAGTTCTAACGATGGCTTATCAAGGGCTGGGTCCGGTTTCACAACAAGTTTACGAGTCCTACGAGTTCCGTTGTACGGGAAAATCGGGTTTCACCATCTTTTTACGAGTTACGAATTACGACTACGACTCACCAGCATAGGTGGGCGGCACCAAATTCTGGAGGTGCAAGATTTTTCAAAGGTCAAAAAATGGCCTTAAAAATGTTGGTATGGCAAAGAAACACCATTTTTCAACATTTATCATCGAGCAATATCCGATTGCGAAAAAAACAAAAACAATCCAAAATTGAATTCTGGGGGGTATTTTGGTTTCTGGGGAGTGCAACCCCCCCCTCCGAACCCCCTCCTCCACGCCCAGGTATGGTTACGAGCACACCTTGGCGTGGGGGGTTCGAGGGTATGCACACCCCCCCCCGAGAAACCAAAATACCCCCCAGAAACCCAGAATTCAATTTTTGAAATTTTTTTGTTTTATTTTCGCAATTTTTTGATGCCAATGGATAGTGCTCGATGATAAACATTTAAAAATTGTGTTTTTTTCGCCATACCACCATTTTTAAAGCCATTTTTTGACCTTTGAAAATCTTGCACCCCCATAATTTCGCTGCCGCCCACCTATGGTTACGAGTAACGAGCAACGGGCTAAGAGTTCGTATTACGAGGGTTTCACCAGAGTTTCCGTAGGACTCGTTAAAACTTATTTTTTACGAGTACTCTTTGAACCTTTTTACGAGTACTCGTAAGAGAATGTATATCATTTCTGCCGCGTATGACATTCTTAGTTCGTCATTGTTTCCATTTTAAATTGCATAATTATATTATTAATTGTCAAATTTATGCCGCTCAATAAAAAACGTAGAAAATGTTAAAAATGTTTAGGATTTAGTCAACAAGAATTAATAAGTTTCTCAGAAAATTCATGACTTTAAATAAAAGGGATAATCATAATATTAGTAATAATAATAATAATAGTAACAATAAATAATAATAATAATAATAATAATAATTATTATTATTATTATTATTACAATAATTTATAAACGAAATTATTTAAATCAGATTCAGAGACGTTACAATGCTAAAAGTATATCACAGCATATTATTTCGATTTTCAAATTTAACAAATCATTCGTAATTGTCATTAATACGTACATAAAAGATTCAGTCGGCTCTTTTCCAAAGGGAGGGCGATGAAATTCTAATATTCAGAAAGCAAATCAAAAAATGTCCGATTTCCGCAACTCATGAAAATATGTCTAGTTGATTGTACTATTTTTATAAAAAAGCTACGAACTTTACTAACAAAGGCTAAAGAAACAAAATTTTAATATAACTACTCAGGAATACAGCTTAAAAATCGAATTTTATGGGATTTTTCTAAAAAGTTTTCTTGAAAAATATATTATATTTTAAAATGCTGATCTTTTTCTTATCCTTTGGCGCTGCCAGCATTTCTTTGCGAGTCCTACGAACCTTTTTTGGTCCGTAAGAATATTACAAAATTTACGAATCTTTTTACTCGTAACATCCTGTGGTGATACCGACCTGTCGAAATTCGTGAAAAATATTCGTAAATAGTACTCGTAGAACTCGTTACTCGTAGCCCGTGATTCGTAAACCTAGGTTTTTGGTGAAACGGAAATTCGTAGCACCGCAGCCCGTACTCGTTAAACCGTTACCCGTAACTCGTAACTCGTAACTTTGTGGTGAAAGCGGGCCCTGGAAGTCAACCGAGCAGTTGGAAGCAGACAAACATACACGCAGGGGGTTTGGGGTAGAATTAGCGAACAAGAAACTTTTTTTCGACAAAAATAAGGCAAAATGAGAGCCAAAAATAGATGAAGATGAAAATTTTCCTGCGAATATGCTTGAAAGTGACGCTGTGGATAAACATAGATTTCACGATATTTCAGCATTCAGTTTTTCAGGCCCTCTCTGGCTGACCCCCAAAATTGGCTGATTCTCCAGCCCGGTCATGCTATGAATCTATGATCGGAATGCACAGCGTATCTTGACTGGAGACAGTTGAAATAGCATTAGCGGTATATAAATGCCAAAATAGTGTAAAAAGTAGCTCAATTTAAGGTACCTACGTTCGCAGGGGCGGTTTGTGAAAATGACTTTTTAAAAAATCCATTTTAACTATTTTGTATTTTTTCTCGAACACATAGCTTCCAGACTTCCCAACCCGTTTCATGCATATTTTAAGCCCGAACCAGGTTGGCTTACCAAGATCTAAATTTTCTGGTTCTTCCTGAGAGGAGGACTCTTCAAAACCACGCGAAGGATATTTCGGTTGAATAGATTCAAAATGCTCTCTGAATGCTGATTTCTTCCGATCTGTCAATTTTATTGTTTCGCTTAATGTGGAAGGAGCCATCTTGAGTTTCTGGTCAGCCACCGACTTTTGATACTGATGCAAAATTTGCGGCAAATCGACGTCAATGGCTCTATTGATTCGCTTCAGTAAGTCGCCCTTTGAACCGAAAATACCTTCTCTATAACTGCTGATCGGATCTTGACGTTCTAATGGATTACGTTTTAGAAAATCCTTGTACACTGATCTGAGTGGCAGGGTGTTTAATCCATTTAGGATTGGCTGGACCTCAGCTGGCAATTTGTCATAAATCTCGTAACGATCCGGATAATTGATAATATCTTCAGCCAGATCAGCGTTTTTGTCGTTGGAAAACCAGCGACTCTTTTGACGATATGCTCTCGCGTATCCGTCGATCAATAGAGCGTGCGCTCGTACCTTTATTAAGATAAATTACATTAGTAAATAAGCGTAGATGCACAGCATGGCTGGTCTGGGAAGGGGGAAACCAGAGCTTTTTTGAGCTGGAATAAGTTTAAAAATTGACTAAACGTTAGCAAAAACTGTCCTGATTGACAATTCTAGTTGATTTTGAGCACTTTGCAAAAATGATCTATTTTGTTCTTTTTAGCCTTAATTTTGCCTCATTTTTCTGCAGAAATTTCGTCTTCCATCTTTCTGTGGGCTCTAGACCCTAAACCTCTCCCACGTGAATTTCTGGTAATAACGCTAACTGCCAAATAAAGGACCTTCTCTTTGAAATCTCATTGGCATGCTTTTCTGCAACGAAACTAGGATCCGACTCTTAAATATTATGAAATGACGTTAATTTAGATTTCTTAAATTACATTTTTCGCTTCAAAACAACGTTATGCACCAGAATATCTAAAAGTATAAATATTTGCAAAGATTACGACATTGAGAAATGAGTTTTTAAAAATGAACGTTATTTGAAATACTTGAACTTTAACCTTAGGTGTATTTAAAGGTGGTTCAGGGGGCAGCCGCTCCCCTCCAGTGGCCCAAAATAATTGGCGAGATAAAGAATGGATACCTACCTATGTTTGCAATTGACAGTGAATATAATTTCTCGAATTTTTCTGCCGCTTCGCGCCGGATGATACCTATTAATGACATTTATTTACTCTCTTGGCGGCCCGGAAGCCATGTTTTTGCTCAGAGAATAGGTTTTGAAACGATTTCAAGAACAAAAACAGCTTTTTCAGCGTGTAGTTACACGTTGTGCGTCAAATGAAGCAGATACAGGAGATCTAGCAGTAATACAAGCTTCGTACGTTTTTCCGCTTCAATTACTCAAGTAGACAACGAAAAACACCGAAAAACGCTGTTTCGCACGTGAAGCAGTGTTTTTTGCACAAGGTCCGTCTGTACATGTACAAAGATGGTCCTCAAAGGTCTTTGTACATGCAAATTTTTGTGTACTATAATGGTACACTAGCAATTTTAGTGTGGTAAAACAGGGTATTTCGACCTTTGGTAGTGTATTTTAGCTAATTTCTGGGTTTCTGCCGCCGAAAATTTCTAAACATTGTCTCAAAACGGCGCGAAGCGCCCAAAAATTTGACATTTTTCTATTCTAAATGCAAATTCTGCCATTTTAAAGCTATATGGGACAAACAATTGCTCATTTGGGCGCGCGCGAAGCGTCGAAAATTTTTCAGAATTTCAAACCTTTTTGCAGTTTTTTGTCTTCCCAAAAATCTTTGTACATGTACAAAAACGGTTCTGAAAAGTCTTTGTAAATCGGGAAAAATCTTTGCCGAATACAAAAAAAAATCGTGACGTGAAGGACAAATTTTTGGACTTATTTTCGACTGTTTTTGTGGAAATTTCAGATCCGCCATCGCCTTCAACCGCGCTAACCTTGATGGCATGCGATCGCAATCTCGCGACTTTAGCGGGTATTCGGCTCAAAATCGTATCGTAAATATCGTCCAACAAATGTTGCTCTTCCTGCTCGAACAAGTGCTCCAACTCGTCGTCCCCGTATCGACCGGATTTGAACGAACTGACGAAAACTCGAGGCGCCCCGGTCAAATTGAACAGGGGCGATAAGGTCCAAAATAAAGCGCCGTAAAGGCGCATCAATTGAGTTTCGGTCACCGAATCAGCCTTGTTCAGCACGATTCTGACCAGCGATTGTTTGCCCCTGAGCCACTCGGACAACGAATCCATCTCGCGTCCGACGTCCAGTTTGGTCGGGTCGAAAACGATCACAACCAGCTGCGCCTTGTCCACGAACCAACGCATTATGTTGTCGAAGGGGTAGCCTCTTTCTCTCAAACGACTGTGTTCCAAAATTCCTGGCGTATCGACGAACGTTAAATTTCGCAAAAGCGGACTGGGAATTTGTATATTAACTACGCGCTTAAGCGAATCCATCGGACCCAATCTCCGCAAATCTTTGAACAACTTTTCTTTACTCGTCGTTAAAATTGATCCGTCAACGGGGCGATATTGCTGACCGTTCGTCAACACGACGAAATCGGCCGTTGTCGGTTCGGCGCCTCAAAGGCGAACGGGCGTACATATTCGGAATTTTAGTGGGAATGCTTCATTTTAACACCGTACGTGTTCTTAAGGTGGTTGGGAAATCCGACCCCGAAGAATGACAATTAACCCCGCAAAATGGCCACGAGTGCTCCACCAGAATTGTCGATTCCTCGTGAAAATTTTAGAAAGTGTGCCTTTTTAAGCGTTTATAGCTCATTTTTGGCTCGAGACCCTCAAAATTTGGGCGCTTCGCGCCACCTACACATTTTTTGACTATATTTTGTTCAATTTACCTGATTTTTTCTAAATTTTTCCTAAGGTTTTTCATGTTTTTTTGTTCCAGAAAGAACGAGCATTGCCCGAAACGTCAAAAAACAGTAATTTTAACTTGTACCCGTCGTTTATTAGCCCAAAAATGCACTTTTTAAAAATTTTCGACCGGACTCTGCTCCCCCTCCCCCAGAATTCTCGTGCTGTACATGTATGTTTAGCACGAATTTGCAGCGATCGGCCCAACAAATTTGGCAAGATAAAGAACAAATAAGCATTCGCAATGATTTTAGGACTTCGCTTATCTTAATTTTTTCAATTTTTTCCTGCACTTCGCGCCGGATGCTACATATTAATTATGCTTATTCACTTTCTTTGCGGTCTGCTGGAAGCCATATATCTGTGCCACAAACAGCTTTTTGTTGCAACTAACGTTAGTGACTTTTGAAACGATTTATAGAGCAAAATAACTATTTTAGCGTTATTTGCTTTCATTTTTTAAGATAATTCTAAAAATTTTTCGTGCTCGCATCAAATGCTTCACTGGGCTTTTGTATACGCGAATACAATAAATCGACCACTAATTTTAAAGTATATCGAGCTCAGTGTGCCTAAATTTCACAAATTTTCCGACGCTTTGCACCAGATTTTCGCTAAATTCAACGAAATTCAAGCATTTGCACCATAAATGGGCAGCAACAGAATTCTGGGGCACCGATGGGGCCAAGTTACCAAGAATAGCACCAAAAATTCAATTCTGTGGATCCATCCAGTTTTGAGCGGGTCTTTCAGATTCGAAGGGGTACAGACCACACATGGGCGTGAGGGGCCTGTGGGGTCTGAACGTCACGAGAATCTGGCGGACTCTCCCCAAAAAAATTGATAGACCCCAGAATTGAATTTTGGTGCTTTTTTCGGCAATTTTGCCCCATCGGACCCCCAAACTTTTGTCGCTGCCCATGTATGGTTCAGAACCCCACGCCCATGTGTGGTTCGCACTAAACTGCCTAAAATTTGAAAATTGTACAAGAAAATCTCGCAATGAAACTTATTTTTAAATAAAATAGACATTGTAAAACGGCCAAAAATGCTATTTTTGCATGTGAATAGCGATTTTGTAAAACTATTTTTGACTCTTTGGGAAAAAAGTTCAGGTACCGCGACCAGCCCGCCCCCTTCTTACGAAAATCCCGGATCCGCCAAAGATTATATGCATGATCTTAATTACCTTCAAATATTTTTGAAATTCATTCAAAATGGAGATTTGATTACTTTTAGAATTTAATCTTTCTCATGTTTATTTTAAAATGAATTTTTTAAGGTTTTCATTATTACAATAGTTCTTTTTCATTAGAAATATTTCTGACGTAACTAAATATTTATACAACTTTGATTTTTTTTAATCTGATATTTTCTAATGCATTGTCGGAAATTCAATGCATATTTTCATGTATTCAATATAATAAACAATGACTAGTAAATTTTTACCTTCGCTAATTTGTAATAAATACTTCTTACGAAGCATTTAAAATACAATTTTGTTTGTCCCGTCCAAATAGCATCTATTATATTTAATTACTGGCTTTTGCGACTTCAATTTTAAAAATACGGTTAAGAAATCACTTCATCTGCTTTTGCATTTTTTAAATATTCCATAAGTTTGACCGCAGCGCATTTGACTTTCACAACCATCTGAGCCTGCGTGTTCTTGGGGGTTGGGGATTTAGGCCCTCCAGAATGGCAACTTAACCCCCACAGAATAGCCGCGACCTCCCAGAATTGTCGATTTTTCGTAAAAATTGTAAAAAAGTGTGCCTTTTCAAGCCTTTTTAGCCCATTTTTGGCTCAAAACTCAAATTTTCGGCGCTACACATTTTTGACTATATTTTGCTTAATTTACTCGATTTTTTAAAATTTTTTTCGTAAATTTTTTTTGTGTTTTTTATCTTCTAGAAATAACAGGCATTGTCTGACACGTCAAAAACCGATGTTTTTGACGTATACCCATTGTTTTTTAGCTCAAAAAAGGCATTTTTTAAAAAATATTTTGGACCTGACTCCCCAGAACTCCCTTCCCATCCTGTACAAGAATGCATCTAATAATAGAAAATTTAAAATTTGCAAGAGCAAAGAGATGTCTAGCTTAGCAATCTTTCTCGAAATTCCTCAGTTAAAATCATATTTTATTCATGTTGCTACTTGATAAATTATAAAAAATGAATACGACATTAAAAGTGTTTTAATTTCGCTTTATTATGCGAATCTTGAACATATTCGTGTGATTTTCGGAAGAAAGAACATCCGATTCGTAATTTTGCAAGACACACACAAATAAGCTGATTCAGCTTTCTTTTTCTGTTTATCCAAACCAAGTTTATTATCTTAAAAACTGAGTTTGTACTTGTTTACTCACCTATATAGAGCTTGAAGGGCTGATGTTCAATGCCTAGTAAGTGGTTTATTAACGTGGTTTTGCCTGTGCTCCACGGACCAACGACTAAAACAAGTGGATTCGCTGAAATGTCTGCGTCTGAAACAAATTCATCAAATTTCAGAAAAGGCGTGCAAATTTAGCTTAATACAAATTTGAAAAACATGCCGTTCAAATTCATTAGAAAATATAAATCTGAACATAAAAGTTCTATCCTTAGGTAAGTAAAATATCTTATTATTGATTAACTTCGATTGACTTAAATTGTTAATACCAAAGAATTATAGATGCATTGTTACACAATTAACTAAATTTCAATAAAGAATGCACTCTCCATTGAAAAGTCAAATTTTCTGCGAAACGATACTGTGTTTTATTATACGAAATTATTATCTGTGGACTTACGCTCTATTTATTTGAGTTTTGATTTGGAAAATATTCATTCGAGATTCAAATGTCAACTTCGCACCTACGTTTCCTAATGAGGACATACCTGAAAGGTACTAGGTTTAATTCTGCGATTTTGATAAAATAAAATAAAGTTGAAAATAGGGCTGTATGGTTTAGCATAACTCCTGAAAATCTTAAAAATAAAATTCAATGAACATTGATCTAACTCATTTAAATTTATTTTGAATAGAATATGCAGCATCTCCACCGTTGGACAGAAATCTGAAACTTTGAAAAGATAACGGCGCATAGTGCAATATTTCCTACTTTTATTTGAGTCGAATAAAAAAATCATTTTTGAAATTAGTATATGTAGCATAAATTGTAGGTGTAGTTTTAGTGCACTGCAGTTGCGCAGAGATCATGGAGGGAATGGCAGCGAAAAATTGGATCAGAATTCCTTTAATTACAGCTCACCTTCTTTGCAAGTTATACAACGACTGCAGCAAAAATTTTCAATTATGAAAAAAACGACACAGGAATTTTTTGCAAATAAGTCTGAAAAACATGAAAGCATAACAGCACTTGTGTTTTTCGCACTTTACTGAGCGCTACCTATAATATACTTGGCCATCCTTTTTTTATATGTTTATCACAGCGAGTGCGAAATTTGTGTCCCCCTCAAAGCAACAACGGCACACACCTAGGAGGTGCAATTTTTTCAAAATCGATGGATAATTAGAAAAATTCGAGGCCCGTCTTCTTTTTGGTTGCACTCAATACCGAGTTAGCAATGAGTGTATAAAACGTAAGCCGAAAAATCAAATAATTTGCGGAGGGCCAATTATTTTTAAATGTTGCCCCCGAGCTGTAGATTACGAATTTGACCTTAAAATTTCTTTACACATAATGGTTGTTGCACAAAAATGCAAAGTATACGGGCTTTTACTCTTTGCTTGTTTTCAGCTTATCTAACTCAATTTTGGTTTCTCTGCAGTCCAATTGGTTTTATAATGTAGAGGGTAACAAAATCTCGGGGAGGAATTTTTTTTCTCTTTTAACGCAATATTGTATAAAGTAGACGGTTTTTTACTGTTTCCATGTGCAGAAGCATATCTAACTCAGTTTTACATTCTATGCAGTCTGATTGGTTTCAAAAGGTAGACAGTTATAAAATCTAGGGGAGTGTTTTTTTACTTTCTTCGAAAACGTAAAATTTTCAAATTTAGAGGCGGTTTATTGTAAAGAGTCTAGGACAAAAAAATATTTTCTCCCTGCCATATTCTCCACTTAGTAGACAGATCGTGGCAATTATCTTTAAGATGTGCCTCGTCATAAGCGCCACACGTCAAAATGTATTTTGTTTCTTTACAATCAATATTGCGTTATTAGTGCAGGTGTAAACTTTACACTAAAAAAGTTTTTTCCGTCCAGAGCGTCGTGGATGATGAATTAAAAAAAATGTTCTCCGTAAGGTCAGAATAACGAATTTGACCTTTAAACTTTTCTACAGCCAGTGTTTGTTGAGGTGTGAAGAGGTGAACTTTGAATTATACATCTATTTTCTAATGCCGGTAGATAACTCCGTATTGCATATTTTTTGATCAGATTTTACTTATTTCAGAGGTTTTTGACTCGTCTTTAATAAATAATTATTTTTATTATCATAAATGCACTGTTCTTAAACTTCAGTCGAATGATGAATATTTTTCAAAATAGTAAAATCAAGCTGAAATCGGCCGATATGTTGAGTTGGTGCAGTGGCTCACGTGTCCGTTCTCGCATGTGGGTTTAAAAAAAGAATAATGGGTTCAAATCTTCTGAATAATGACTTTCTTCATTTTTTAATTCTTTTGGCAAAACCATGCACTTCATTTGACTTATTCATCTATTTAGGTTCTGCAGATAACACTTTTTTGTTTTTTGAACTTCGCCTTAGTTCTCGAATGGGAGTGTAAAGAATGCGAAAATCTGGGGGTGAAAAGACACATTTTGGTCGAGTTTTCGATTTGTTTATGTCTGCCAACAACTCCGATTATGAGTTTTAGGAAATTTTTTCTGTCAGAAATGTTTTACGGATCAAGGGCTATTTTGTGCTTACCAGCAAACTTTTCTACACTCAATAAGCAGTTAGTACCAGGGGTTTAAACTTTACACTCTAGTGGATGAGTAAAAAAACAGATTATGTCCAAGATTTCTCTGCCAACTTTTTCGATTATGAGTTGGAATGAATTGAATAAAATAGAAATAAAGTAGCTCCTAAGGGCTACACGTCGAAGCAAGCCGCGTTAAAAAATCGTTATATTGAGTTGTTTATGGGGGTGTAAAGTTCGAAATCTGAGGTGTAAAATGGGCGAGAAAAAAGGGTTTTTTTCGTATTTTAGTTGGTAGATCATATCAAATATTTTGCGTAACATATTTGGCACATAAAAACGTACTACAGTCAAAGGGCTACAAACTAGCCCGAACCGAATTTAAATTTTTAAAGTTTACAATGTGGTGGACAGTGGAAAATATGTGTTTGTCCATTTTTTTGTTCGCCACTTTCTCTGTTCAGAAGTCGGGCGAGGTCGAATAGGATAAAAATAAAGTGCTTTCTAAGGGGTAAGCGTCACAGCTAATTGCGTTTGTTTACATCAATATTTATCTTTTTTGGGATGTGTAAAGTCAAAAAATGGGGGACTTAAACGTGTTTTCTGCCAAGTTCTGGGTTATGAGTCTGGACATAATATCAAGTCTCAAAATGAACCAGAAACCAAATGTGATATTTATTTGTCCACGGGCCATTGTGGAGACTTAATTTTTTAATAAATGTTGATCGTAATATCAGAGTAATATCAGAATTACGAATCCGACTGAAATTTTCTTTACACTCTGTGGTTGTGTAAAGTTTACACTGCATATTATCTTTAGTTCTAGAGCCTTACGGAAGCTTAATTTTTTCAAAATGTTCTACGTAAAATCAGAATTGGGAATCTGACTGTTAGTTTTCTCTACACCTAGTAGTTGTGTAAAGTTTGCACTTTTCATTTGTTGTTAATATGTAGTTTATACTACAAATTTATTTTACTTCCAAATCTGAGCGTTAGTGTTCCTCACATTTGATATTTGCGTACAGTTTATGCTGAAAAACTTTGATCTGTTGTCTTGTTTAAAAATGATAATGCTGATGTTAAGAACAATATTGTTTTCCGCGTTCTTGGACTGCTGTCATTATTGTGGCATGTTATTGTATGTGTTTACTGACTGATGTACTCAAATCATGCTAATTAAAAGTAGGGTACTAGCAGAGAAAAATGCTCCGATGGAACAAAAATGATTAATATACTTGGAATTGTGGATTACTAAGGATGTAAAAGGTGAACACTAGGAAAAAGCTTTATAAAGTCGCAAAATCTGATGAAAATCACACTTTCTCTTAGCAACGCAAAAAATCGAAGTATATTCTGCGGCCTCTGAAAAAATGTCTTTTTTAAATAATTTTCAAAGTTTCAGATAAGAGTGTATAAACGAAATCTATGATGTTTACTTTTTTTAAATTGCTGGCAAGTAGCAACGCTGACTAGCTTCGTATCCTGATTGCTAGAAAACTAAGTGGTATTGTATTTAAAGTTGTTTTATTTTGTTATGACCATTATAGCAAGCAAAGCAGGGGCCGATTGATTAGTGCACACAATCGTTACGGGCATGCCAGTGTACCTACATTTAGTCTGTTTCAAGTCAACTTACGCGTTTCCTACTGTTTTAAACCAACTATTTCTTCAATTGTCTTGTATGCATCAATGTTTGCTATTTCATTCAATTGGCTTAGAAAGACTGTCAGTTTACTCAATATCATTTCCCATAGCTACTGCATAGCTAACGTGCTGCTTTTTCAATCATTTTTATGGTTAAATATTTATTTTAATCTGTTGGCCGCAGAATATACTTCGATTTTTTGCATTGCTTAGAGAAAGTGTGATTTTTATCAGATTTTGCGACTTTAGGTAGCTTATTCCTAGTCCCTTCCTTTTACATCCTTAATAAGCCACAATTCCAAGCATATTCATCTTTTTCGTTCCATCGGAGCATTTTTCTTTGCTAGTAGGTACATACTCGTGAGTGATTCTTGTCATGTTATACAATGGGCAGCCTAAAACTTTTTTATCGATAACGGAATGAAAATTGATTCATAGAAAGGTACAAACTTACGAGACATAGCTGCAACTTTGAGCGGAATAAATTATAGAACAAATTTAAGTACTGATAGATTCGAAATTTTGAGCTTCTTTTGTAGCGTATGTATTAATTATAACTCAATCGGCTATTATGCGCGTCTAAATTTTTTTCTTATACCTGTTACTGCTGATTGATATAAATATCCGAATCTCGTAAGACGTTCCACCGGCCTTATTTGTTGTCTGTATACCTTGATCAAATTTCCTATAACTTTCCTAACTAGCGGATGGTCGTCAGAAAAGCCGTATGGATCGGGTTTCAGAAGAATGCGGCTCACATGATCTTGCTTTTCTCGATCTGGAGAACCTAAAACTGAACTTGAAATTTATTATTAAGAGTCAATTTCATTGCGATAATAGAAGTGAATTGTTACTCTTCAAATGAAAGATTGGTTACAATGCAACCAGACATGCACGTGGGGGGTTTGATGAAGAATGGGGAAATGTAAAATCTTGTGGGGAAAATGAGACGAAATGAAGGTCGAAAACGGATGAAAATTTGACCAGAAAATGTGTAATAATGTTTGTTTAACGCAATTTTAGCGCTTAAACCAGTTTTTGAGGACATTTTAAACCAGAAGAGCTCAATTTCCCACCCCCAGACCGACTGACCTCCCCCTCCCGCCCCAGAACGACCATGCTGTGCATCTATGGTTGCAACTCAGGAATCAACATACATGCACCTTATTGGAAATATCTTGCAGCCATACACGGGCGGGACCCAAACTGGATTAATTTTTAGAAGCCAAAAAACAATCAGTCTCTTAAAAACAATGTCAGCATAAACATTTTCCTTGACATAAGAAGTCATCATTTATCCCAAATTTACAAATTTCATCGTCAACTTTTGTCATTTGCTAATTTTGGAAGATACATAAAAGAAACTTTATGATCCTCGTGAAAGTATGCATTAAGAGCTTGTAAAATCTGAAATTTTCATTACACGTTAATAAATAAAGTGAGTAACTAAAAGCAATTTTAGATTTAGATATTGAGAAATAAATGTGTCAAAAGTAAAGAATCGTCTAACTTTTGATAAAATGTGAATTTCATTCCAAATTTAGTAAAAAATTTATTACCATTTGCGTCGCTGTATAACCGCAGGCAGAAAAGTTGAATGAATAATAAATTGATATTGGCGTTCAATTTCATCTCAATATATACGTGAAATCACTTTGGCTGTCGCCGCTTAGGTGAATAATTTAGCAAATTATGGTTAGCGTGCACGACCGACTTTCTACGAGTAACATCTGGATTTTTTGTTCGCCAGTAACCCGTGCATTCCTATTTACATAGGTACCTACCACAATATTGAATGGGTGAAGTTGACCAATAGTAAGTAGAATTGGAGTCAAAGTGCCATTGGTCAAAGTCGCAGTGATTAACTAATAAATAATTTAATGTTTTTTCTTTTAGATCTCGTTATGGAGTTTATAGTACTATAATGTACATTGGCGAGTTAATAGATTAGGAAAGAGGAATTTTTTAAAAACTAATCTAACACTAGTTTGCAAATTTGTGCAATGAAGCAAGGAGGTTTTGAGACCTGCTTAAGTTTCTAGATAGGATCTATTTTCGTATACCTATGTGCTGTGATGGCGTAATTTTACGACGCCGCATCTGCGTTGTCAAGTCAAACTTATAAAAAGCTTGAATTGAAGCATATGCTAACGTCTGTTCGTTGCGAGAGAGCTAAGAACTCAAGAACTCAATATGCCTACTTTTCCCTTGCGTTTAGCAATGAGATTTGTGTTGACACTTTTGAAGGCTGCTTTTGTTCATAATTTCAAAAATGAAAAATGATAAGTTCGTTGAATATTGGATGAAAATGCGAGCAAAGCAAATGGCTTAAAGAAGAAATCGATCAAAGCTCAAAGCAAAAAATGAACGAAACTAAAGTTAGGTACTCAAAAAACTTTTTTTAATGAGGTAGTACGAAATCTCGAAACAATATTAATAATACACTCTTTTGTTTTCAGATAGCAATTCTTCATTGCAGCGAAGTTTCTTCCCATAGCTGCAACTGGTTTCATTTGCTGAATATTTACATGCATTATGGTATTTATTTACAAGGCTGTGCATACTTAATGGCACAGTTATGTAGTTTCGTGCATGAGAGAGTGCATGAGATATAAAGGAATGTCGACACACTGATGATAAGAGACTTTGAACATTCTGAAAAGGGTCAAACATTTTGAATTCACCATTCTTACTTACCTATTGATGAAGATATCAGATTTTCTGCTTGAAAAAAGTAAACCTACGTAATATTTTCATATATCTGGTTTCTCTTAATTGAGCATCAGAAGCCAAGGGCGGAAAAACTTCTTGGAAATTTTTACAAAAATGTGATTGAAACATGAGATAGAGTATAGACGATTTTTATGTGTCGGGAATTTCATCCATAGCATTACCAAGTAGGACATTAGTAAGTAGGTATATGTGCATTCCTACACACTAGCACTTATTTATTCACATAAGTAAAAATCGAAATATATTCTGAACCTGCAGAAGGAATTTGCACCGCTGACGTAGAAATAAATAACAAGAATAGCTTATTAATTAAAAAGAAGCGATCACTAATCAAAAAACGACATAATGTGCATTCCTACGCTGGTAAGCACAGCTATGGGGCAGCAATCACCAAAATGGTGTGCTTGTCATAACTCATTCTCCATTTATGAAGCCATTGACGATGAACTATAAGATATAGGTATGTACGTCTGCATACATGCACAGCATGGAAATTACAAAAAAAAATTCGAAAAAATTTAAAAAATGAGTATATTGAACAAAATTAAGTCGAAACATGAGTACCTATGTGGCGCGAAGCGCCGAAAATTTGACATATTTGAGTAAATAGATAGCTTAAAACGTTTTAAAATGCACCTTTTATATGAATTTCTAGCAAATTTTGGATACTTCCGAAAAATCGCGAATTTGTTTTTTTAGGGGGGGGTGAAAATTTTTTTATGGGTGGGGGCATAGGTGGGCAGCGCAGCACTGAAATTCTGGGGGTGCAAGATTTTTCAAAGGTCAAAAAATGGTCTTAACAATGGTGGTATTGCGAAAAAACACCATTTCTTAACGTTTCTCATCGAGCACTTTAGCATCAAAAAATTACAAAAAAAAACAAAAAAGTTTTCAGAAATTAAATTCTGGGGGGGCATTTAGGTTTTTGCAGGATATTCGTCTTTCTGGGGAGTATTGCATACTCTTCAAACCTTTCCTCTAACGCCCACGTGTGGTGGGGGTGAAACCCTCCAAACCCCCCACCCTCAAGATCATGTATGCACCTCTGTACTCGAAATATTTGACATTTAGGAGCGAGGACGGTTCGGCTGTAGGAACATATTTCTTTAAAAACTGTGCTCATTTCATGGCCTGATCCTTACTTCTGCAGACCCAGTGAATATGAAAAGATAAGCCGCTATTCAATCTGCTTTTAAAAATGTGAGTGCTTTTGATTTAATGGCTCAAGTAAATGTCGGCGATATTGCTAATTTTTGTGAACAATATCGACTTTTATCAGTGATGTCGCCGATATCGCAGTCCAAAGTCGGTGATATCGCAGATGTCGCCGAATCGCGGTCAAAAATCGGCGATATTGACGATGTCAGAGCCTGAAAACTCATGCTGTATATACTTTTATACAGCATATGCATGTATGCATGTGCATGCCACGTAATATTGTCAATGGAATGTGAAAATAAATGAAATAAAGAATTAAATAAGAAAAATCGAACTAAATAGAATAATAAAATAATAGAAAATTTTAAAACGTAGATCTAGATTAAACCAAAATATAAATAAAAAATTCTCCAAAACTTATGCAAAAAAAGAATGTATTTCCAACTGGAAAAAAATGTTTTTTATACCCCCAATTACAGTGGCGGATCCAGGATTTTCTGACAGGGGGCGGAACACCAAATTTTCCTGAGTGTGTTGAAATTTGTTCAAAAAATCCGTCCATTATGCTTAAAGTAGCGTTTTCAAACATCTTTTGATAAAAAAGAATCATTTGTGAATCGAAAAAATAAATAAATTTTTGAAAGTTTTCGCAGCAAATGCGTATAATCAGTGTAAAAATCGGTTCAAAGCACCAAAAAAATACCCGTGAAATCATTTAAGAACTAAAAAAATCATTGTTTTGTATGCAAAGTACTCTTCTGACATAAAAATTAAGTTTTTAGAACGCTAAGGAAGTCAGTAAATGCCATTTATGAGAACTACCCGGCATGAAGCGCCGGAAAAATTTGAACAATCGTCGGAAAAAAATGGCTAAAATCATCAAAAAGACACATTTCTTCCTTTTGGTTGGCCGCCCTCTCCCCCGCTCCCTCTAAATCTGCGCAAGCCCCTTCATTCATTATGTTTTTCAAGTGTTTTTAAGCTGTCAAAAAAGTTGTAGGAATTAATGAGGACAACAGCTGTCTCAAAAAAGCAAGGATATTGAAAATCAAATGACTTGATATTAAAAATTGTCTATTCTCGCTTAAACATTCGAAAAAATTATTCCCAATTTAATTATTTAATCATTTAAATGATTAGTCCATAACTTATTTTAATTTATTGATTTCTAATTCCTTAATTTTAATTATTAACTGTGTTTAATTTATAGTCTACCACATTTTACTGCTTTTAAGCTTTAAAATTCAAGACATATCCAAAAATAACAAATGATGTAATCAGTGATCGTACGGGGTCAGATTTTCACCCCGGTCGGGGTCGGGGATGAAAAATCCCAGTTTTCGGGGTCGGGGTTGAATATTAACAGTTAACATTGCATGATTACATACCAATTTAAAAAGGATAAAAACGATACCTTACTTGTTTGTAGAGCATACTAATAAAGCTGCTTATGTTCAACATTTTACTTTCATTCCAAGTTCATTAAGTAGTGAATAAATTTTAATTCAGTCTGAAATATAAATTAATTTAAGCTAGCAGACAGAACAAAGTTATTCTAAGAATCAAATGGAGACTAACGCCTTAGGCGTATTCAAGGGGGCATTGGGGGCACATGCCCCCCCAAAATGTTTCAAAAATATTGTTGATTTTTGTTGCAATAATGTGTGTCCAGAAAACTGAGTTCAAAAGGGCAAAAACGTCAAAATTTTCCGGCGCTTCGCGCCGAGTCATTATTAATTATTGCTATATAGATACAATGAATTTAAAAGCTTGAATCAGCTGAAATAATCCAGCACTTCACATCACTTAAGTAATTTAATGCACTATTTTTTGTTGACTGAAACTGCGCATGCTTGTTGAGCATAATAGTAAAAGTGAGAAAATGATTGTGTACCAGTTTGTCTATTCTCTGCTTCGTTTGTCTTTCTTTACAAGGACACATAATCCTATTTTAAATAAAAGGAATGGCCAAATTTTCTTATGTTTCTGCGCATTTCTTGTTTTCTGAACTGTATTTTGTTAATAAGAAGGCCACAATTGGGCCTGAAAACGGTGAGAACAAAATTTTCATTAATACATCTTTCTATATCTTTTTGGCAGCGACCCGTTGCTGCACTATAAAATTAGCAGAAGTCGAAAAGCGCATTTCAGCTCAGAAGTTTTGTGCAATGTGGGAGTTCACCAATTTTAAGTGTTTTTAGGCTTGATTCAGAACCGAGATTTGGCCGATTTTTCGAAAATTTTAACTTTACTATTTACCATTAAAATGCTCTTTTTTACAAAATTTTCCGGGACTCTGCCCCGGACCCCGCTGGGAACGCTTAACTGCGCCACCCCAGACCCCCCGCAGCCGTAAAATCTCGTTGTACAGGGTGGTTAATAACCTTTTGCTAGGGGGTTAGTGCTATAACTATATAACTTAGGATCAAACCAAATATACCATTAGATAGAGAATTTAAAACGGAATTTATTGATGCCAAATTAAAAATCAGTGTGCCTAAGACCGGCAAGAGAAATAGTTTTTAAACGATCGGGGTGTGAACACAATTAATAAATGTCGATTTTCGATAGGTATCAAAATATTTTTCACGTTTCTGTACAAAATTTTATATCAATATCGAATAGGTCCTATTTAGGGCCTGGAAAAAATATGTGGTCTGTGGTCAGACTGTTTTTGTTCACGACAAGGCGCCTTGCATGCGACCCAACATTTCTTTAAACAACCAAACGTCGAATTTTGGGGTAACGATATTCAGCCTGGAAATTCACTCAACTTAAATGCTGCCGAAACCAATGGGCCATTCATAAAGATGATGTCGAGGCGCAAATAATTGCTAAAATCTGACTGGTCGATAATCATATGAAATTTCGCATAGAAACGTGGAAAATATTTTGAAAAGTCTTGAAATTCGATGTAGTCTGTTTATTGGTTTGTGTACATACCAGATTATTTTGAAAGCTGTTTTTCGCACATGTGATCGGCACACTGATTATTAACCTGGCATCAATAAATTCCGTTTCACATTCTCTATCTAATGGTATATTTGGTTTGATCCCAAGCCCTATAGTTATAGCGCTGGCCCCCTAGCAAAAGGTTGCTAACCACCCGATACATGTGCAACGAGATTTTAGGGAGAACAAGCTAGGTAAAAGGGTTGGGAATTTCTAAAAATTTCCGGCATTTCGCGCCAGCAATAATTTGTCTGTTTTGTATAATTTAAGTGGTATAAATTGAGTTTAAAGTGCAAAAATGTCAAAATTTTCCGGCGCATAGCGCCGCCAGTTACTCTTCTTCCTTTTTGTGAAGCTCCAGCATCGCGTTTAAAAGCCTGAATCACTCAAAATATCTTCAGACAAAGTTAGTAATTTGCAGTTTTCTTGTTAGAAGCTTGAACTGTCAAAACTGTTTTGTACAAATTTGATAATTTTCTGCTCTGTCAGACTATTAGTATTCATAGAGCTAGAAAATGTTATAAGCGGTAAAAAATGACTAAATTTCTTGGCACTTTGCGCCTATAATGATTCCCGAACTGTTTGTCAATAGAAAGGCCGTAACTTATACATGAAAACGGTAGAAATTCCAAAAATTTCCGGTACTTCGCGCCACTTTACACTATTTGTATTTTTGATCGTCAGAAACCCATAAATTAGCTAGGCTACACTACTAAAGGTCGAAAAACTCAGTTTTATTATACATAACGTTACAGGCATTCAATGCAAAAGTAGTCTTAAAAAATTTTTGTTCATGCCCCCCCCGAACCAAAATCCTGGCTGCGCGTAGATAGATGGAGGCTAAAGCATAATATTGTAATAAATCCATAGTGTATTTTTACGAATGACAAGATGCAGAGCGTTTTGGCGCAGTTTATGGTGATAAATATGCGAACATGTATGTACGTGTTAACAACATGGCGACTAGGCGTACATTTTATGAAAAAAGGTTCAACCCCGACTCGAAAAATCTTGCCCCCGGTCAAGGGTCGGGGTCGGGGTTTAGGCCGGGGTTTTTCGGGGTCGGGGTCCCCGTACGATCACTGTATGTAATGCATATGTACAATGTCATACGCACACACATATTTCCTTCCACCGACTGCGTTAACTTTGTTGCACCAATGGTCAGCGATATCGCAGAAAAGTAGAAATGGATTCTATTCTCCCGATTTTAGTCGGCGACATCGCCGACAAAAGTCGCCGATATCGATGATCGCCGACTTGAATCGATTCAACACAAATAATCCATTATAATAGAAATCCCCGACTAAAATCGGCGATATCGCTGATTTTAGTAGATGATATCGCCGACGGCGCCGATAAAAAATCGGGAAAATCGGTTCACTCATCTTGTGAATTGGGAAAAACAAAGTGATATCCGCCGACCGCTACTTCTGAAGCGGGCTTAAGCGTCCTTATGTACCTATCTACCATATATAGAGGTAGGTATGTCCATTTATGATTGAGCTTATACGTCATATTACGTGATGTCTATTCCTGAAGCCGTGAATAGATAAATTCCTTCCGCCATTATCGAATAGTCGTCAGGAAGACGTCGGATTTTGAATTAAGAGCCATAGTTCGAGTGCAGCAGGTAGCGGCTTTCTAATCTTCCATTGGGCGGATAGGATATTGGGATGGGAGGGATGCGATGGGATGGGCTGGGTACAATGAAAAATTCTCGGGGCAGCAGCGTTTTGCGGGGGGGGGGTCGGCTAGCAGCTAGACCTCATTTTGGTATAAGATTGTTACATAGTCTATTTCACGAAACGCTGAGATGGATAAGTTTTTGGGTCAAATTAAATCAATAACAAAAGCGGTTTAAACTAAGGGAACAATCATGACATTCTCGTGCATAGCACTTTATAAGCTTGGGAGTCGGGTGCTCACATGAAGTTTTGCTATGCAAAGTTGTATTGCTGTAAAGTTATAGGGACAGCCTTGCGGTTCAGGTGGCTGCAGGAGTGAAGGAAGGCTGCTGCGCTTTAATCTAGACAGGAAATACGCGCCAGGCTCAATATGAAATCGGGCATAGCCCCTCCAATGATTTCCATGTGTAAATACCCAATACAAACAGGTCGACAGCCTCTTTGGCTGGCTTGAGGTTCAGTACTCATTTATTAACTACTTTAAACAATCGGTTCCAGACCTCTATCTATCCAGCTTTGATAGAAAATTGATTTTGAATGATTTTGATTTAAATTTAAGTTCCAAAAAGGTATCTTAGCAACTGCTTGTAGATGGACGAAAATAATGGTATTTTTAAGCATTTCTCAGCGAGCTCTATATATTGAAGGAGAAAAAATTTTGAAAAATTTATTCGAATTTTAATGGTTCTCAAAAAGGAGATCGTATAAAATGGCCACACACATGATTTTTCGACAATCCAAGCTCGACTGTGCTGAAAAATTTTTTAACTTGTTTCGTCTCACTTCTGGTATAAACCTACACTGCAAAGAAAATCAATATAAAAAATATATAATCCTACGTAAAGCATCAGAAAATTTTGATATATTCACTATATTTACAGAGGGTTGTTTTGAAGACAAAAGTTGTACAAAAACAATGAATTGATCTGACCCCCAGATTAGCCAAGCTGTGCATCTTTTGTGCGAGCCGTAAAACTCTGGTGCAACTTTTATGCCTCGCACGAGGGAATTCCGTTGTCTTTCGTTACCAATCGATCTAACGAGATTATAGTTGTGCCATGAACCCTAAAGCTCGAACCGGGAAATCTCAGCTAATAATACGATCCAGACCATCACATATTCACATATTATCCAGATTCCAGGCTATCACATCAGGATCGGCTGTGTTAACTTTCCATCCGTGAACGCCCTCTGTTTTTTAGGCCCCGCCCTGTTTTCTTGCTCTCTAATACGCTAGCCAACAAAGCAAATTGTCTCAGTCAAGCTCCATAACGATTGTTCAGTCTAACAGGAGCGAGCGAAATCTTAGGTAGCGCGTTGGCGCGTACCTATAATATACTTGGGTACCCCTAACACCTGTCCACCCCCCTACAGCTATAACGGGACACTTCTGGAAGGTGCGGTTTTTTTAAAAGAAAGATAATAAAAAAATTCGCTGCCCGTATTTTTTTGTTTTTCTTCAAAACTCAAAACTGACTGTGTAAAGAAGGTATAAAGTTTTTGTGTAACGTTATAACATGGGACAAATTTTGGGACCTTTTTGTCACGGCATATAGACAACTGAGTATTGATGACTCGAACGCTTGAACAGCATAGAATTATAGAGGGATAAATTCTACAGATGACCATTTTTTTGTTTTTTGAAATTCGCATTAGTTCCCGAATGGCAGTGTAAAGAGTGCGAAAATCTGGGGGTGAAAACAGCACTTTTTGGTCGAGTTTTCAACCTGCTTATGTCTGATACTAACTCCGATTATGAGTTTTTTTAAATGTTTTTTGACAGAAATGTAGAGCGGATAAAGGGCTACATTCTACATATAAGCAAAGTCTTCTACGCTCTATGGTGAGTTAGATCCTGGGGTTTAAAGTTTACACTCTAGTGGAATGTGTAAAAAACGGATTTTAACTAAGATTTCTCTGCCAAATTTTTCCGCTTATGAGTCAGGGTAAATTTAATACAGCAGTAATAAAGTACCTCTCAGGGGCTACACATCGCAGCAAATCGCATTTAAAAAAACGCAATATTGAGTTATTTATGGGGGTGTAAAGTTCGAAATCAGAGGTAAAAATGGGCGAAAAAACACGTTTTTTCCGAATTTTGATTAATAAATCATACCAAATAATTTTTGCAAGAGAATTTTGGCACACAGGAATGTACTACGATTTAAAAGCTACAAATTGTACCAAACCGAATTTCTTTAAACTCAATGGGGAGTTCGGTACGGAATTTTAAAGTTTACAGTGTTCTAAATGATGGAAAATACGTTTTTGTTGCGTTTTTTGTTCGCCACTTTCTCCGTCCAGAAGTCGGGATAAGTCCAATAGAATAAAAATAAAGTGCTTTATATGGGGTGCATGTCAAAGCAAATTGTCTATACAATAATATTTAGCGAGTGTAAAGTCAAAAATTTGGTGTTTAAAATGCGCTTCTGTCTTGTTTTTTCTGCCTGCTTCTCCGGTTATGAGTCAGAGACATGATTATCAAGTCTAGAAATGGACCAGGAACCAAATTTGATATGCCAGTCTGGCACATATGTTTACAATCTACAGTGTTGTATAGTGGTTTACACCTATTGCTACTTTGCCCATAGAACATTATGGAGACTCAATTTTTTTCATAAATATTAATCGTAATATCGGAACAATATCAAAATTACGAATCTGACCAAAATCTTCTTTACACTAGGTGTTTACATGAAGTTTACACTACATATGTATTTATCTTCGTTTTTGAGCATTCCAGAAACCTAATTTTTTCCTGGAGTCTAGAAATTTTCAAAGAATCAAATGTGAGACGTCACGTAGGCGCGTTTGTTTACATCCAACAGTGATGTAAAGTAGTTTACACTCATTGTTTATTTGTCCTCAGACCATTGTAGACATGCAATTTTTTCATAAATCTTGGTAATAATATCCGAGTAATATCAGATTTACAAATCGGAATAAAGTCCTCTTTAAACTAGGCGGTTGTGTAAAGTTTAAACTAACATTTCTGTCAGAAAACATTTTAAAAAACTCATAACTGGAGTTAGTATCAGACATAAGCAGGTTGAAAACTCGACCAAAACGTGCTTTTTCACCCCCAGAATTTCGCACTCTTTACACTGCCATTCGAGAATTAATGCGAATTTCAAAAAACAAAGAAATGATCATCTGTAGAATTCATCCCTCTATAATCCTATGCTGTTCAAGCGTTCGAGTCATCAATACTCAGTTGTCCACATGCCGTGACAAAAAGGTCCCAAAATTTGTCCTATGTTATAACGTTACACAAAAACTTTACACCTTCTTTACACAGTCATTTTTGAGTTTCAAGAAAAACAAAAAAACACAGGCAGCGAATTTTTTTATTGTCTTTCTTTAAAAAAACCGCACCTTCCAGAAGTGTCCCGTAATAGCTGTAGGGGGTGCACAGGTGTTAGGGGTATTTTTTTTAATTAAAATGCGTTTAAATTTACAAGGAAAAATCTCCCTATGTTATATTCCAAGAATCGCAAAATATGTTAAAAACCAGACTTTCTCTAAACAATGCAAAAAATCGAAGAATATTCTGCGGCCTCCCAATAGAAATAAACTATTTACCAAAAAATTGATTGAAAAAAGCAGCGAATTAGCAATGCAGTAGCTAAGCGAATTGAATGAAATATTACATATCGATGCATTCAAGACAATCGATGATATTGTTGGTTCAAAGCAGTAGGAAACACGGAAGCTGACGTGCAACAGACCTTATGTAGATACTCTTTTACACATGTCTACAACAATTGTTTACTAAACTTTTACATATTTCAAAGGCCGCAGAATATACTTCGATTTTTTGCATTGTTTAGAGATAGTCTGGTTTTTAACATATTCTGCGATTCTTGGCATATAACATAAGGAGATTTTTCCTAGTCCCCTCCTTTTACATCCTCGATAATTCACAATCCCAAGTATATTCCCCTTTTTTTGTTCCATCGGAGCATTTTTCCTTGCTAGTACCCTACTTTTAATTAGCAAGATTTGGAAATACAATACTAGATTTCATTTACTGCGCGGTTCTTCTAATAATTGAATGGTTTAAACTTTACAAAGCTACTAGTTGTAGAAGAAACAAACATTCTGATTAGTAATTCTTATGTTACGTATAACATCCTGTAAAGAAATATGCTTCCAAAACTTTCTAGAGCTAAACTTTATTTACATTTTGAACTTTACACAAGAGTGTAAAGAATTTTAGTGGGATTAATAATTTCGATATTGCTCTGATATTAACGATCAGCATTTATTAAGAAATGAAACCTTCATAATGTTCTAAGAACAAATTAACATTAGGTGTTAATCACTTTACACTACTCTTCATGCGCCCCTAGCAGACGTATCACATCTGTTTCCATATATATTTTACGACTTTAGGGAAAACATAAGTTACCGTGAGGCTCTAGAATGGAGCTTATTAAATAGTGTAAACTTTACACTAGCAACAGGTGTAAAGAAGATTTTAGTCGGATTTGTAAATTAGATATTACTCGGATATTACGATCAACATTCATGAAAAAATTACGTCTCCATAACGGTTTAAGGACAAATAGACACAGATGTAAACCACTTTACATCACTGTTGAGTGTAAACGAACGCGCCCAGCTGACGTCCCTTATTTGATTCCATGTAAATTTTCAGATTTCGGCTAAAAATTCAGGTTTTCGCAAAGCTCTAGAACGAAGATTAATTAGCAGTGTAAACTTTACACAACCACCGAGTGTAAAGAGGATTCTAGTCGGATTTGTAAATCTGATATTACTCGGATATTATGATCAACATTTATGAAAAATTATGTCTCTACAATGGTCTGAGGACAAATAAACATTAGGTGTAAACTACTTTACACCACTGTTGAGCGTAAACAAACGCACCTAATTGACGTCTCACACTTGATTTTTATACATGTACCTATATAAAAAGGGTTACCCCCTATTCCTGGGCAATGACCAGAGCTTCGCCCCGCAGAACTGGAGCTATCCATCTATGCTCCCCAGGATTTCGTTGCTCCCCGCGTACATTCGTACTCAAGAGTTTATAACGTAAATTTGAAAAATTTTCCACCGCTTCCTTCCCGACTAGGGCACGTAAATCTCAAAATTTTTCCACCGCTTCCTTTCCGACTAGGGCATGTACCTACACATACGTATAATGCTTTCATTCTTATATCCATAAAAATTTATAATGTACCTACTTGAATGTATCTAAAAAGGATGACCTGGGCGTTGGGTTTTGAAGGGTTCCACCATATACATGGGCAGCGACAAAATTCTGGGGGGAGGTCCGACGGGGCGAATTCGCTAAAAATAGCTCTAAAAATGCCTAAAAATAGCATTCTTGGGGGGGTCCAGCTAGACCCCCCCGCCCATGTGTGGTAACCACACCCAGAAGGCAAAATACCCAACATTACCTCCAGAATTAAATGTTTAAGAAATTTTTGCTTTTCCGGGTTTCAATGATACAAATCGATAGAGCTCGACAAGAAACATTCAAAAATGGTTTTTTTCGCCATAGCACCATTTTTAAGGCCAAGGATTTGAATTTTTAAAAAATTTCGCAACCCCCGCAAAACTTTGGAGCCACCCACCTATGCTCTCCAGGATTTTGTTGCTGCCCATATACGTACACAAGGGTATATAACGTAAATCTAAAAATTTTTCCGCCGCTTCTTTCCCGATTAGGGCGTATGTATGTACAATGCTTTCATTCTTTTATCCATAAAAATTCATGATTTACATGAATTTATCTAGAAACGAGGAAAGTTACAACAAATTACCGCAATTTTTCGTGATTTAACACTATGAAGTCGAAATTAAATGCTGAAAACATAGTGCCTTCAAGGCATTACATTGGAGACAGACCCCAATGTTTTTAGGTTTCTCTTATGGTAAGCAAACGCAATACAATAATTTAAACAGACATGCAATAGACTTTGGAGACCATTAAATGCGTCATCATTAACACAATGAAGGCTAACATGCAGTTTAAACTTTACACAACCGCCTAGTTTAAAGAGGATTTTATTCCGATTTGTAAATCTGATATTACTCGGATATTATTACCAAGATTTATGAAAAAATTGCATGTCTACAATGGTCTGAGGACAAATAAACAATGAGTGTAAACTACTTTACATCACTGTTGGATGTAAACAAACGCGCCTACGTGACGTCTCACATTTGATTCTCTGAAAATTTCTAGACTCCAGGAAAAAATTAGGTTTCTGGAATGCTCAAAAACGAAGATAAATATATATGTAGTGTAAACTTCATGTAAACACCTAGTGTAAAGAAGATTTTGGTCAGATTCGTAATTTTGATATTGTTCCGATATTACGATTAATATTTATGAAAAAAATTAAGTCTCCATAATGTTCTATGGGCAAACTAGCAATAGGTGTAAACCACTTTACAACACTGTAGATTGTAAACATATGTGCCAGACTGGCATATCAAATTTGGTTCCTGGTCCATTTCTAGACTTGATAATCATGCCTCTGACTCATAACCGGAGAAGTAGGCAGAAAAAACAAGACAGAAGCGCATTTTAAACACCAAATCTTTGACTTTACACTCGCTAAAAATTAATGTATAGACAAATTGCTTTGACATGCACCCAATATAAAGCACTTTATTTTTATTCTATTGGACTTATCCCAACTTCTGGACGGAGAAAAAGTGGCGAACAAAAATTGCAACAAAAACGTATTTTCCATCATTTAGAACACTGTAAACTTTAAAATTCCGTACCGAACTCCCCATTGAGTTTAAAGAAATTCGGTTTGGTACAATTTGTAGCTTTTAAATCGTAGTACATTCCTGTGTGCCAAAATTCTCTTGCAAAAATTATTTGGTATGATTTATTAATCAAAATTCGGAAAAAACGTGTTTTTTCGCCCATTTTTTACCTCTGATTTCGAACTTTACACCCCCATAAATAACTCAATATTGCGTTTTTTAAATGCGGTTTGCTGCGATGTGTAGCCCCTGAGAGGTACTTTATTACTGCTGTATTCAATTTACCCTGACTCATAAGCGGAAAAATTTGGCAAAGAAATCTTAGTTAAAATCCGTTTTTTTACACATTCCACTAGAGTGTAAACTTTAAACCCCAGGATCTAACTCACCATAGAGCGTAGAAGACTTTTCTTATATGCAGAATGTAGTCCTTGATCCGCTCTACATTTCTGTCAGAAAACATTTAACAAACTCATAACCGGAGTTAGTACTAGACATAAGCAGGTTGAAAACTCTACCAAAAAGTGCTTTTTCACCCCCAGATTTTCGCACTCTTTACACTGCCATTCGAGAACTAATGCGAATTTCAAAAAACAAAAAAATGTCATCTGTAGAATTTATCCCTCTATAATCCTATGCTGTTCAAGCGTTCGAGTCATCAATACTCAGTTGTCCACATGCCGTGACAAAAAGGTCCCAAAATTTGTCCTATGTCATAACGTTACACAAAAACTTTACACCTTCTTTACACAGTCAGTTTTGAGTTTCAAGAAAAACAAAAAAAACAGTAGCGAATTTTTTTATTATCTTCCTATTAAAAAAAACCGCACCTTCCAGAAGTGTCCCGTTATAGCTGTAGGGGGTGCACAGGTGTTAGGGGTACCAATCAAGTGTGAGACGTCAATTAGGTGCGTTTGTTTACGCTCAACAGTGGTGTAAAGTAGTTTACACCTAATGTTCATTTGTCCTCGGACCATTGTAGAGACATAATTTTTCATAAATGTTGATCATAATATCCGAGTAATATCAGATTTACAAATCCGACTAGAATCCTCTTTACACTCGGTGGTTGTGTAAAGTTTACACTGCTAATTAATCTTCGTCCTAGAGCTTTGCGAAAACCTGAATTTTTAGCCGAAATCTGAAAATTTACATGGAATCAAATAAGGGATGTCAGCTGGGCGCGTTCGTTTACACTCAACAGTGATGTAAAGTGGTTTACATCTGTGTCTATTTGTCCTTAAACCGTTATGGAGACGTAATTTTTTCATGAATGTTGATCGTAATATCCGAGTAATATCTAATTTACAAATCCGACTAAAATCTTCTTTACACCTGTTGCTAGTGTAAAGTTTACACTATATGATAAGCTCCATTCTAGAGCCTCACGGTAATTTATTTTTTCCCTAAAGTCGTAAAATTTATATGGAAACAGATGTGATACGTCTGCTAGGGGCGCATGAAGAGTGAAGAGTAGTGTAAAGTGATTAACACCTAATGTTAATTTGTTCTTAGAACATTATTAGAGGTTTCGTTTCTTAATAAATGCTGATCGTTATATCAGAGCAATATCGAAATTATTAATCCCACTAAAATTCTTTACACTCTTGTGTAAAGTTCAAAATGTAAATAAAGTTTAGCTCTAGAAAGTTTTGGAAGCATATTTCTTTACAGGATGTTCTACGTAACATAAGAATTACTAATCAGAATGTTTGTTTCTTCTACAACTAGTAGCTTTGTAAAGTTTAAACCATTCAATTATTAGAAGAACCGCGCAGTAAATGAAATCTAGTATTGTATTTCCAAATCTTGCTTATTAAAAGTAGGGTACTAGCAAAGAAAAATGCTCCGATGGAACAAAAAAGGGGAATATACTTGGGATTGTGAATTATCGAGGATGTAAAAGGAGGGGACTAGGAAAAACATCCCTATAGGGATGTGCCGGTTAACCGGAACCGGAACCGGAACAGACTGGAATCGACCATTTTTTTAGAACCGGAACCGGAACCGAGAACCGATTTTTTGAAATTCTAAGAACCGGAACCGTAACCGGAACCGATTTTTAGATTTTCTAAGAACCGGAACCGGAACCGGAACCGATCTTTTTGGAGTCGGTTCTCGGTTTTTTAAAATTAGAGTTGAAGATCGAACTTCATAAAATTTAGTGAAGATATGAAGCAGCAATTCAATCTTTTATTATCCAAAAGTTTACAGACTAAAACTTGTTTCGGGTAAATTATATATTAAAAATGACAATCGTTCTGCTTTTTCGCCATGTAGCGTGTTTCTGAGAGGGTCGTAAATGATTCCAGCGCAACTGAACAGCTGTTCCGATGGAACGCTTGTAGCTGGCGCTGCAAGCAGGGGCGAATCTAAGGGGGCGGGGGCCGCCCTCCATTTGCCAAAAATATTTGGCGAGATTAGGAATGGATATACAATTTGCAATTATTTTTTGGCCCTCAGTGACCATAATTTCCCAGATTTTTTTCGGCGTTACGCGCCGAATGATACCTATTAATGACATTTATTTACTTTCTTCGCCACCTGGAAGCCATTTTCTGTTCATGTAGGTTTCAAAACAATTTTAACAGCAGAAAGAGCTATTCTTGCATAGTTTTCTTCTATTTTCGATTAAAAATTTCGATGTTTCGCATCTAATGCTATAAATACAGTAAATCAAGCTGTAAATCATGCTTCTAGACGTCTATCCGTCTTAATCTCACAAATTTTCCGGCGCTTCGCGCCACGGTTTTTTTGTATTCGGCAAAGATTTTTCCCGATGTACAAAGACTTTTGGGGATCATCTTTGTACATGTCAAACGGACGTTGTACAAAAAAAAACTGCATCGCGCCAGAATTCTGATAAAGTCAAAGAATTTTGGTGATTTTTAGCACAAAATTATCGAAAATTTTAAAATTTTAAGAAAAAATATTGCGTCAAAAGTGATTTAATGTAAAAGTATACATTCTAAAACGCCGAAAAAAACGCTGTTTCGCGCGTTAAGGGCAAATTTTTGGACCTATTTTTGACTGTTTTTGGAAAAGTTGGGATACTGCCCTCTTAGGAAAATCCTAGATCCGCCACTGGCTGCAAGATACTGCTTAGCTATAAACGCGAGAATCGGCAAATTCTTCGACTTCTCTTTCCACCATTGTAGCAGATCTTCGTCATGAATTAAGCATTTCGATTTCGTATAAGCCTCCAGTTAAGAAACACATCGATAATATTCAGTGATTTATAAGTAAATTGTCAACTAGACGTAAAACTTATTTAAACGTGCAGTTGCCAGATTGAAACGACTTCCTGAATAATTTATCTTTCGATTACATCGTCACATGTTCCGGTGAAGTCAAGCTATCAAGAGCGTACATACTTGAACACAGGAACCGAGAACCGGAACCGACGGTTCTCTAGTTGAAGAACCGGAACCGGAACCGACGGTTCCAACTTACGCAAGAACCGGAAACGGAACCGGAACCGAAATTCTTGTTTTCCAAGAACCGGAACCGGAACCGGAACCGATTTTTTTGAAAAACCTGGAACCGGAACATCCCTACATGTTATATGCCAAGAATCGCAAAATATGTTAAAAACCAGACTTTCTCTAAACAATGCAAAAAATCGAAGTATATTCTGCGGCCTTTGAAATATGTAAAAGTGTAGTAAACAATTGTTGTAGACATGTGTAAAAGAGTATCTACATAAGGTCTGTTGCACGTCAGCTTCCGTGTTTCCTACTGCTTTGAACCAACAATATCATCGATTGTCTAGAATGCATCGATATGTAATATTTCATTCAATTCGCTTAGCTACTGCATTGCTAATTCGCTGCTTTTTTCAATCAATTTTTCGTAAAAAGTTTATTTCTATCGGGAGGCCGCAGAATATACTTCCATTTTTTTGCATTGTTTAGAGAAAGTCTGGTTTTTAACATATTTTGCGATTCTTGGCATATAACATAGGGAGATTTTCCTAGTCCCCTCCTTTTACATCCTCGATAATTCACAATCCCAAGTATATTCCCCTTTTTTGTTCCATCGGAGCATTTTTCTTTGCTATCATAAAATTACCTCAATTAAAATTCCGCAAATTTATGAACTTAAGCTATCGTAGTGTAACCAGTTCTGGTTTTAACGGATAAATATGTGTAACATTGCAGCCAAATCACTGTAAATGACAGGATGTTTACAAAGCTCTTATCTAAATTCTCATCCAGTCCATAATCGAAGGAGTAGAACGGTCGGTTCTTCACTTGTGCTGCTCTATCGTTCAATTATAGACAAGGTCGCTTCAAGAAACGCGTGTTGTTCAGAAGTATAGCAGATGTCTCATCGTGGTGGAGGAAGTCAGGCTGCAACCAGCCAGCAAGGCAAAGTGGGAGCTGCAGGTAAAGAAGCTGGCGCCGCCCCTGGAGGTCAGGCCCCAGCAAGTGCAAGTCAGATGGGTGCAGGTGGTGGTCCTCCAGCCTCAGTGCTTCAGTCAGCTATCGAATACAGTACGGCAATAGTAGGCGTTGACAAAAAACCAGAAGGAAAGTCAATGTTGTCTGGGCCCGTGGACAAGAAGGACGTGCAGAGACAGAGCCAATTGGTGAAACAGGAAACAAATAAATCAGCTTACCAGGTAAGCGACTTCATACTCGGCAGTAGGACTTAGGTCTACTTATGAAATCTGTAATATACTTAGGCACAAATATGGTACGATGTGACATGACCGAATTTTGGGAAATTAGCTTATAGAAATTAATTTTCTAGCTCCTATGAAATGAATAAAAAAGCACGAGAATTCAACTACGAATGTTGAAAATCTACACCTAAAAATCCTTTAGGATTAATGAGCTTTTGAAACATTTTACTGTTTAATCGAGAAAATTCAATTTCAGACATAAGGATCTAAACTTTACGAAGTATCAGATGGTCGTTCTGATTCTGCATGCTGTAATGTGCGTTTGGGAACTAAAATACGTTCATAGCTATATGTAAATTTTAGCAGGTCACCATGTTTCGCTTCTGTCTTATTTTTCTTTGCTCGAAACCCCTCAGGTGAGTAACAGGTCGTCGTGACCAGACATGCAAAGCACAGCCGATCTAGGTGAGGTTCAGTCAGAGAGCTCTTTAAGCTAAAATAGTCTCAAAAAAGTATTAGCTAAAGTTAAAGTAAAAAATTGATAGTCCAAAGATTTCTGATCATTTCAAAGCACTTTCGTATAACATTTTTTTAGTTTCATCAATTTTTGGCCTTCATTTTGCCTCATTATTGCCAGAGAATTCCGATTTTTGGAGTTCTGGAAGAACATTGTGTGAACTGATTTCGCGCCATTCCGGCAGAACTGCCATACAATTGCGCAAAAACGATACTTTGTGTCACTAAAAGATGCGGAAAAAATAATAAACCAAATCCATACAAAACTTACAGAGTTACGGTACTTCAAACATCACACTTTGACATTCACCATTTTGAGCCACTTTAAGTAATTTTAGCAGTTTATCAAAGGTTTCCAATTTTTACTGATTAATATTTTCCTGCCATTTTCAAGGTCGCAGATTACAAAAAATTAAGTTATACTGCGTGGAAACCAAGATTGGAGAAAAAAATTTTTGTAATTTTTTGCCCAAATTTTGAAGAAATTTTTTTAATTTCACAATTTTTAGCATTGTTTACATCCACTAAAGATTTATACTTAAATGCGATTCAAACAGCATTTTTGGATTATCTTAAAGTTCCAACCATTTGCAGATTCAAACAGTGGAATGCAGAATAACATGTACCCAACTTAGGTCGACGTAAGCATCTATACATCGACCTGAGCATCTATACATCGACCTAAGCATCTATACGTTGACCTAAGCATCTATACCTCGACCTAAGCGGGAGCGATCTCGACCTAAGCAGCCGAAAACACCTTCTCAGATAAACTAAGCCTAAGCCTAAGCGTCATTTAAGCAGAAACTTGAATTTTCACATTATCTAGACAGAAAGAACATGCAAAAAATTGTTTTTTCAAATTTAAAATTTTTCGAACAAAATTTTTTTTCCGTAAAATAAAAGTTAATTTTTCGTAATCAGCGACCTTGAAAATGTCAGATACATATGTTTTCAGCCCAAATTCGGAACATTTTCGGTAGACTGTAAAATACCTCACTTTAATGTAGCTATATCCAGAGTAACTCTATCTTCACCAATATTGGTCCGTTTTTCATAAAATTTTTTTCCGCACTTTCTTTATGCATGTCCTCCTCATTTCAATCAATATCGTTCCTTTCCACATACATCTGCAAGTTTTCCGTTCACACCATATAGTAAAGTTTAGCCCGATTTTCTTCATCCTGAGGAGTCCAGATCCCAACCCTCATGTGCATGGTAGATCTGGGGGGGGTCAGCCGATTCGGGGGAGGGGGTCAAAAATTGAGCTTTTTTGGGCCAAAATGACCACAAAAACTAGTATAAACGCTAAAGTAGTATAAAAACTATTTTATTCCACGGTTTCTGGTCCTTTTCAAGCTTGAATGAAATTTTCAATTTTCATCTATTTTTGGCCTTTATTTTGTCTCATTTCCCCCGAAAAAATCCCAATTTTTATTTATGAAGTCTAGACCATAGATGCACAGCATGGCCAATCTGGGGCTCTGCTAGTCTAAGGGGGTTAAGAGTTGAGCTTTCTGGGTCAAAATGACCTAAAAAATAGGTATAAGCGCTAAAATAGCGTTAAAACTACGTTCTTACACAGTTTCTAGTCAATTTAGAGCACTTTTAAAGAAAATTCTTAATTTTAATACATTTTTGGCATTCTTTTTGCCTTATTTTCCCCGAAAAGTTTCCCATTTTTCCATTCTGGGGGTCCAGACCACACATGGGCGTGGGGGGGGGTTCGGGGGGGTATGCACCCTCCAGAAGTTGAAATACCCCCCAGAAATCAAAATACCCCCCAGAAAAATTTTTTTTTGCTTTTTTAGCAATTTTTTGATGCCATTGGATAGAGCTTGATGAGAAACGTCGAAAAATTGTGTTTTTTCGCCATACCACCATTTTTAAGGCCATTTTTGACCTTTAAAAATTTTTTCACCCCCCCGGAAATTTTTTCACCCCCCCAGAATTTTGGTGCTGCCCACCTATGGTCCAGACCCTCCCAACCCCCCTTCCCCACATGCATGTCTGGTGACAACTCGTAATCTTTTTAATGTTAAAATTTGTTTAAATGAAATCAATGCTGAGCTGATACAGGGGTTACGGAACATACTTCCTATAGATTTTAATGCATTTCTCAAAGGAATAAAATTGTATTATGCACAGGTCGGGAATTTCATCAGTTTCACGCTGCTGCTCTGGTCGATAGGGATTAAATTCTAAGTATTACAGGAGCTAAAGATTACAATAAGTTTTAGCAGAGTAAAAGATAGCTATTTCGTTAAAAGATAAACTTTAATAGGTACCTACGTATAGCAGATTTGATAAAATCTATCAATTGAAATTTTACAAAAGAGTTTCAAAAACTTTTTAATGCACGCAGCTTTAGATCTCAAAACTAACAAATTTTGTCAGTGCTGTAGTAACGGCAGTTTTCAGTCTCAAGTTAATATCTACTCGTACTTCAATTTAATTTCCTTGACTGACGCTTAGCATATCCGAATTAGGATTGATGGTTGCCCTAGTCATGTATATATGTAGGTGCCTTCAAAGTTCAACATTGGCTACTCAGCTCGGCGTTAACGTGTCTACATTGAAACAGTGCATGAATTTGCATATTTAACTTCTAGACAATTTTGACTAATATAATCAGCGTATTAAATATGACCGTGAAAAGTTAATTTTACCACACAATTTATCTCATTCCTTTCTTTTCTGATCCAGCAGAAGCGCTAAAAGTATCGTAAAAATTCTTAGCATACAAGTCAAAAAGCGATTTTCAACGAAAGTGTTTCACGCACCTCTTTTTAAAGTTCCACGTGTTTTGTCGAAAATCTGAATTGAAAAGTCGAATTTAACGCAGATACTAACTACCATATTCTAGGATTATTCCTGGAATTTAAGGCGAATACGGTAAATCTCTGATTTCAACAATATGCATATTTTCTTATAAATTTCGGCAGTGAGTCAAATAAAAAATTATGACATTTTAATAAGCAACTCACGGTTGCTTATAAGATTGTTGAAAATCTTAATAAGCTTTTTCCTGCATATTTCTAGCAAGCTTCTTACACGCACTGAAATTTCTTGTAAGAAAGCTTCATTATTGTGCATTTGTTGCCATTGCTCACATCTTGCGAGCACTCACGAGCAACCGAGTATTGCCAACAAGAAGGAAGAGTAAGCAAGTCACTCACAAGTGCTTATGGCTTAAATATATTCACACGCAACTTAAGATTTTAAACAAGCAGAAATGCAAGCAAGTCACAAGTGATAATGTCTTGCAAAGATTCATAGGAAACCCAACATTTCTTACAAGAAGAATTGTAAGCACTCCACAAGTACTTATGTACCACAATCATTCATATGCAATCGATATTCCTGACAAGCAGGATTGTAAGTAATTCATAAGTGCCTTCACAAGCATTCACGAGCACTCAACATTTTCGACGACTGTAACAAATGTTTATGTTTTGCAGGCATTCGTAGTTAACTTGAAATATCGATGGTTAATCGAGCTGCAAGTTAATCATAAATGCATCTCTCAAACGTACACACGGATGACATGAAAGCATGTAAATAAACAAGTGACAAGCAAACAGTATAACACTTGCAGGATTACCAGCAAGCAGTCTCGCAAAATTTTTTCTTCCAGAATCACAAGCAAACAACGTGGGAAGTTGCAGTCCTTTGAAGAACAAAGTTTTCACAAGGAGAAAATGAATGAAAAGTAAAAATAAAATAAATTTGGCGAAAATCGAGTTCCTACTTACCTGCTCAAACATTTTCATATAAAACATTTTTTCTGATGCCAGTCGAACATGCTAAATTAAAAAAAGAATTTCAATTTGGTCGCAATTAACTGAAAACTTGCAGTCCATTGAAGATTGAATCTTTCCAGGAGGATGGGTAGCCAGTAAAACAGAAAAACATTTGACCGCTTGGATGTATATAAGCTTTAACCTAAACCCACAAATAGTAAGAAAAATTAATCATTCTCTGCAATGTTCCTAGACAGACTATGAAAACTCACATAATTTTTGGCATTATACTCAGCACACCGAAATAAGTCAGAAAAGATTGCTTTTTTGCTGAAATCTGTAATGTTACCATATTCGCCAATTAAGCCTTAAGTAACGTGTCAAAAACTTGTCATATCATTATTAGGTACGTATGTATGTAGGTTACATATTTAAATATTCATTTATTAGTTCGATCAAAATGTTGGAAACGTTCATTTTTCTCGCTCAAATTACGAACGTTTGAAAAACAAAATTCAAAAAATTTTTAAAAATGAGAAGTTTTAAGGATGTATATAAGCTTAAACTTTCTATCCGAAAAAGAAATCATACAAACAAATACAAACATTTGAAATATCCACAACATTTTGCAGCAGGCTAGTGCGATCAAAAAAGAAACGACTGGTCGAAAGTGCTTTTTCATGAGACACGGAGAACGGATAGACCGCGCATTTCCCGGTTGGATGCAACTGGCGTTCTCTGAGACAGGAAACTACAAACCGTATGATCTTAATATGCCTATGTCAGTGCCTAAACGCAGTAACTATGCTGATAATGCAAATGATGGTCCTCTGACGGAGGTGGGCTACATCACATCTCAAATGTGCGGTCGAGCCATGCGAATGTCCCGCAACATGATTGATCAGATCTACAGTAGTCCCGCCTTACGTTGCTTACAGTCTGCTCATGGTATGATGATTCTTTGTATGCATGTATGTACTTATATTTGAAAAGTAATAGGCCACGAATCTCTGATAAAAATGTGGTTGGTCTTGACCTGCACGCGGGGTTCAGGTAAAGAAGACCATAGACAAACAGCATGGCCAATCTGAGAGGGGTCAGCCGGTCTGGAAGGGGGTAAAAAGTTGAGTTTTTTTAGAGCAAAATGATCTCAAAACTGTTATAAGCGCTAAAATAGCGTTGAAATACATTATTACACAGTTTTTGGCCATTTGAAGCACTTTTAAAAAAATTTTCAACTTTCATTCATTTTTTGCTTTTTTGGACCCTCAGAATTAGGCTGCTGCCCATGATTGGTTAGAGCAGCAAATTAAAGTGAAATTCAGAGGAACGCTTTGGGCTTTCATTAAAGAAAACAGTTATGCGTACTGAACCTCGCGGATTTTAACCTGTCACTGCGTTATTTTACATATCGCTATTTGAAGTTCTTATTCGATAAACTTGTTAAAAATCGCTCCAGAAACTACAATTTATCCAAGTTAATAAGTGAATTATGGAAAGCATGAGAATAGGCTTTTATGCAAGGTTTAGAAAAATCATTTCCGTATGTTTGAACGCATAAACTTGAAATTCAGCGAACCAAAAAATGGAATATTGAGATAAATAATTACTAGCATAGGTGGGCTGGGCAGCACCAAAATTCTGGGGGTGCAAGGTTTTTCAAAGGTCGAAAAATTGTCTTAAAAATAATGGTATGGCGAGAAAAACACTATTTTTAAACGTTTCTCATCGAGCACTATCCATTGGCATTAAAAAATTGCGAAAAAAACGGAAAACATTTCAGAAATTGAATTCTGGAGGGTGTTTTGATTTCTGAGGGGTATACGGCCTTCTAGGAAATTGCATACCCTCCGAACCCCCACCCCCACGCCCACGTGTGGTTATTAGGCACTGAGTCGACATGATTGTACACTGCCCGGATCGCAAATTAAAATTTGGTTTTCGAAATGTTTCAACGTTTTACGTACATATCATTATTTTACAAACGACGCATTTCTTGGATCATCTAATTAGTCAACCAGCGCCCCAGCGCCTGAATGCCGAGGGCCCAAAAGTTTTTACACATTAAAAACTGCCGAAAAATTAATCTTAGAGCCAGAAATATTATTTTTTGATATTTTTCTCAGGTTTTCAGAAAATAGATACTACTTATTTTCCTCACTTTACTGCTTCTATTCATAGAAGTTTATGCATTGGTGAGTGCTAATTTATACATTAGTTTCGAATGGTAGGTACCCTTAACAATAAGATAGTCGAAGTTTGTTGAATTATATGGGCTTTTCGTAGTCAGTGTTTGCTCTTTCGAATACACAAAATAATTAAGATATGGAGCGTAAACCGATGACCTACATATAAATTATCGTCAAAGTTTTATTGAAACAACATATGCATGTACTCGTATGCACTCATGGGCGTGGGGGTTAGGGGTTTACACCCCCAGAAGTTGAAAAAACCTTCGCAGATCACTGTAGACCCTCCAGAATTCTCTTTTTAATAACATTTTTGGCAATTTTTGGCGATTTTTAACGATTCGACCCCCAGAATTTTCTTGCTGCTCATGTATGCTCGTATCTATAAACCTATAGCAAAGAAAAATGCTCCGATGGAACAAAAAAGGTAAATATACTTGAATCTCTTCATTGTTAAGGATGTAAAAGGAGGGGACTAGGGAAAATTTCCCTATTTGCGCAGAAGCCATAGGAATGTGCTAAACAGTCAGACTTCCCCTAAACAACGCAAAAATTGAAGTATATTCTGCAGCATGTGAAAAATGAGGGTGTAGTCACAAAACGTTCTCAAGTGTTTCGCAAAAGAGCATTGAAGACACTTCCATGACTATTAAATAATCGATGCATTATTTATTTAATGAAATCTTGACCTTCCACAATGCTCTGGCGTAAAAGATAATTGTGTAAACTTTACACCTACATGGCCAACTCAATAGTTTGCATGAAAAACCACAAAAGATTTCTTTAAATCTTCCAAAATAAAGTAATCAAAATACTCGCTGTCGTAATCGAAATTACTACGGAAAATCTGCAGAAACGCGCATAGGCCGCAGAATATACTTCGATTTTTGCGTTGTTTAGGGGAAGTCTAATTGTTTAGCACATTCCTATGGCTTCTGCGCATATAGAGAAATTTTTCCTAGTCCCCTCCTTTTACATCCTTAACAATGAAGAAATTCGAGTATATTTACTTTTTTGTTCGATCGGAACAGTTTTCTTTGCTAGTTCCCTTCTTTTATTTAATATTTTAGGCCATATATCCATAGGTGGGCAGCGCCGAAATTCTGGGGGGTGCAAGAAGCTGAAGAAATCTCTTTTTTCGTCTCGAAGCCTTTACACTAAAATGATCACAGATCAAGAAATATTACATTAAAAGAGAAAAATTTTACCTTCTACATTATAAAAACCAATTGGACTGCACAGAAACCAAAATTGGGTTAGATGAGCTTCAGGACACGCTAACAGTAAAAAACCCGTATACTTTACACTTTTGTGCAAGAACCATTGAGTGTAAAGAAATTTTAACTTCAGATTCGTAATCTACAATTCAGGGGCAATATTTTTAAAAAAACTTGGCCTTCCGCAAATTGTTTGATACCCAATGCTCTAGGCGGAAAAGAGCTTCTCAGTGTAAACTTTACACTTGTGCTAATAACGCAATATTGGATGTATAGAAACAAAATAAACTAGGATCTGTAACGCTAAGGTCAGGGCACATTTTAAGCATAATTAGCATGTTCCGCCTACTTAGCGGAGTAGCTGAGAAATTTTGTTTTTCGTCTCGAACCCTTTACACTAAAAGGATCACAGATCATGAAATATCGCGTTAAAAGAGAAAAATAGTTCTTTGAGATATTGTAATCCTCTACATTATAAAACCAATTGAACTGCACAGAAACCGAAATTGAGTTAGATAAGCTGAAAACACGCAAAGAGTAAAAAACCCATATACTTTACATTTTTGTGCAACAACCATTGAGTGTAAAGAAATTTTAAGGTCAGATTCGTAATCTACAGCTCAAGGGCAACATTTTAAAAAAATTGGCCCTTCGCAAATTATTTGATTTTTCGGTTTGCACTTTACACACTCATTGCCAACTCGGTATTGAGTGTAAACAAGAAAAAATGGTACATCGAGTTTTTTAATTATCTATCGTTTAAAAAAACCGCACCTCCCAGGTTTGTGCCGTTGTTGCTGTGAGGGGGGGAACAAAATTCGCACTCGCTGTGATAAACATATAAGAAATAAGGTGGCTAAGTATATTATAGGTAGCGCTATCGCGCTACCTATGATAACTATTAATCGTGCAGGTGTAATGAAGTCGGCTAGAAAAAATTCAAGCACTCAAATTCAAGTTGAACCAGGATTGTTTGAGTACATGGGATGGTACAAGGATGATTTCCCATCGTTCCTTACACTGGACGAATGCCATGAGTATGGCTATGAAGTGAATCGCGATTACAAGCCAGGGATAAAAGTCGAAGATTTGAAAAAGGCAGCTGCCACTGAAAGCATCGCAGACTACTACAAAAGATCGTTTACAGTAAGTAATATTTTTGACTTCGTCGAATTCCAATCGTACGGGATTTCGTTAAATGGCTTGGGAAAATGCTCGAAATGAAGTCAAAGAATGTATTGCTCTCTATTTCATAAAATTGGCTTTTTGAAGTGAGCGAAATTTCCGGCATGATTTCTCTGCTTTTATATAATACTTAGCTTACCCAATGTTAATTGCTGTACTCGTTTTTTTAAATAAGCTAATTATCGTTAATTTCTATGCGTCCTCCTTTGATTTGACGTACAGAAGCAGCCATATGACGACCTAATCTGGGGATAACGTCGATCTAAATAGCCTGAAATTATGTTTTATCTAAATAACGAGCTTATAATCAGTTGCGTATTCATGATTTTTGTCCATGTGAGGCTGTTACTTACTTTCCTCTGGAATTCGACGAATATAGTCCCTAGAACCATCTATCGCGCGAAATGGCTTTTTCATCATTTTTTTGGAGATTTTCAAAAAAATGAATGCATTTCAACCTGTTATCTCCTATGTATGCCGAAAAGCGCGGAAGATCTATCATAATTTCAATTAAAGCAGAACAAATTTTACATTTCACTGGTATTTCCGCCCAAGAAATCTTTATAGAGCCGAATAATCTTCGCTGCATATACGAAAACCATACGTACGTGGTGCAAAAATAAGGCTTTCAGACTGCCAAGAAACTTCGTTTATCGCTAAATGATGGCCAAAAATCGTTAGAAACTAATATTCATTTCAAGAGCGGACTGAAGGTTAGCCGCTTTGCTTTACATAGCTGGCTGGTAAGATGGATGAATGTTTTCTAATTATTTTTTCTAAAAAAGTCGTCGTCTTTCAGAATTTTTCAATTTTTTGACAACGGATAATGCTAATTAATGACATGTACTAACTTTAGTCTGAAAGTCTTAGCTATTCACCAAAAATGTGCTTTACTCAGCATAAATTCTAGCAAGTTTGCAAAGACTTGTGTAAAAACGTGTAACGTTGTAACGTACATTTTACTTCGCGCTTCGCGCCACGTAGTAGCACGTACAATTTTGCTTAAAACACACTAGTTGCACTTCACTGATCTTTGTGTATTGTTCAGCCCGAATTCATAAAACGTTGAGTACTGCCTTAAAATTTTCATCACATTAGAAATGATTTTTTCACCAGACAACGTTAAAAAGCGTCATTTCATGCAAAAGAAAAAATTTTCGGGACTATTTTCGATATTTTGGAAAATATTGGGGTACCGCACCGCCTCCCTTTCTAGGGAATCGTATCCGTTACTGGTTCATTTCTAATCTCGTCAAGGCTATGTAGTCCGAAACGACGGTCCTGTCCCCTTAAATCCACCCTTGCTTGTATTTTTAATTTTTACATGAGTAAAGGGTTTATCTTATGACGACTAATAAGATAACTCCGACTCAGTATTGTAAACCTCGAAACCCTATCTTGTCAATGTGTGTGATTTTAATTTAAAAAATTTCCTACCCGTCTTTTCCCATTTCAACATATTTTTCCGGAAATTCCGACTATTAAAATCCATTTTTTATTCATTTCTTAAAGTTTTCATGTTTTGCGTTTCGCCACATCATTTGCCGAAATTTTTAATTCCTATTTCAAAAAGAATATATATATATATATATATATATATATATATATATATATATATATATATATATATATATATATATATATATATATATATATATATATATATATATATATATATATAAAAGTCACAACCACACCTGGGCGTAGGGGGTTGGGGGTATGCACCACCCCCAGAAACCAAAATACCCCCCCAGAAATCAAAATACCCCCCAGAATTCAATTTTTGAAATTTTTTTCGCTTTTTTCGCAATTTTTGATGCCAATGGATAGTGCTTGATGGGAAACGTCGAAAAATGGTGTTTTTGTCACCATACCACCATTTTTAAGGCCATTTTTTGACCTTCAAAAAATCTTGCACCCCCCCCAGAAATTTCTTGCTGCCCACGTATGGTCACAACTATAGATGCGACGCGTGGTCGACTTAGAGGGGCGGTCATGCGGTCTGGAGGGGGTCAAGAATTGAGCTTTTGTGGGCCACAAAAGACCTCAAAAGCATGTATAAGCGCTAAGATAGCATTAAACCGCGTTATTACACAGTTTCTGATCAATTAAAAATACTTTTGAAGAAAAATTTTAATTTTCATGCGGTTTTTGCCTTCATTTTACCTCATTTTCCCAAGAAAATTTCCCGCTTTTCTATTCCGGGGGTACCACACGTTGGCATAGGGTTTTTGTGAGGTTTACACCCCCAAGAGTTGAAAATTCTCCGCAGATCAGTGTAGACCCCAGAATTCTATTTTTAGTAATGTTTCTGGCGTTTTTCTTGGCGATATCACCCAACCAAACCCCCCTAGAATTTTTGCTGTCCTTGTATGGTCTAGACCCCCCAAACCCGCAACGTGCATGTCTGGATACAACACAAGTAAAAATACGATTCAGGTAGTGAAAGCAATATTGGACAAGCACGCAGAGACGGGCGGAAACATCTTGTTGCTAGCGCACGGTCCGTCTATAGACGCCTGTTCGCGCGAATTGATGCGGCGCAGCCCGTCTATCCCCAACAACGAGCAAATGGGCATGATGGGACTTCACTTCCCCTATTGCACTATGGTGGCTATGGAGGAGTACGTCGACAAGACGTGGGGCGTCATCGAGCGTCTGTTGCCAAATATCAGCTACTATGAGCACAGCAACCGAATCAATGGTCTCTATTTCAATCGTCGCTAAAGTATCACTTTGTGCATTCTATGAAATATCGCGCTTTTTTGATGAAATTCTTATTTTAAATTCGCACTCGATTCTATGACTAACGATTCTTCGTGAAGAAATTGTGAGTAACCTACTAATTCATTCGCTGTTTATAAAATTCATGAATAAGCTCACAAAATGGTGTCATTTGTATAGGTATAGTACAAGTAAACAGGTAGATAGGTATGTAGGTGTAGTCTGTATCACACGAGTTTGGGCATGCATTTTAAGAATTATTTTTAAAGTAAGCCGACGGATAACGATAATTATATATAAAATCAATGCTATAATCGCAATCTGTCGGCTTATTGTCGGACATAGTTTTTAAAATTTATGCCTTAACTTATATGAAATAGACTAGGTACAAGTACGGTCTGTTTCGTACGAGTTTTAGCATAAATTATCACCGACAATATGCCGACAGATTCCAAGCGATTATTGTGTATTGATCTGATATAAAAAATTATCAATATCTGTTCGGCTTATTGTCGGAAACAATTCATAAAATTTATAAGCCCAACTTATGTGGAACAGGCAGGCACGTAGCTGACCTTTTGAATTTAGGGGGACTAAAATTTTGGAGTCAGTTGATTCGGTTCCAAAAAGTGTATAAAGAAATGTTGAAAAGTATTTGTGTAGTTTGAGCACTCTAAAATAAAAAGACGAATCAATTGGACATTTAATGCAACAAGAGGAGAGCGAGCTATAACCAGACTTTTCCAGTTATATTTTTGGCTTGTTTTTGTTTCCATTCGATTTCCAAAAGGGTGTAAAGAATGATTATTGACAGCAAAAATTTTCTCACAGTTCAATTCCAGGAATCCTATACATAGTCTGTTTCATTTATTCCAGAGCTTTTTCAGTAAATTTTTTTAAAGGCTACAGTAAGCGTAACAAGATGATTTACTATAATTCAACAGATAAGCTCAGTGAAAGCGAACAGCTGGTATTTTTCCATTTTTAATGCACTAGATCGTCCATATAAATTCAATTCAGGTATTGAAACAGTGCTAGGACATACTACAGTAAGTGAGCTAAATAAAAAGCTAGCGACTGGAATCCAACCCGGGTTGCTTCGACGACAAGCAGACGTTTTACCACTGAGCTAGGCGGGAGTTCATAGCGCTTCTTAAAATCGTAATCTATTGTTTAAAGTGTCAACTTGAGATAAGCTGAATGCGCGACTTTTATCTGCAAGTTTATTGATCTGCTGGAAGCCGAGAATAAATTATGCCGCAAAAAATTTTATTGAAAAACCCCTCTTTGCTATGTAGCTATGTATGTACAGTAAACTCTAATGACCTACAGTAAATAAGAAAGAAGGATTTCCTGACGTTACGGAGGACATTTAAAAAATAATTTTCTGCAATGCTCTGGAATTGAAGTCAATTTTCAATGTGCACTTTACACAACTGCTGGGTGTAAAGAAAACTTAGAGTCAGATTCGAAATTCTAAGGTTACAAGTAACATTTTGAAAAAGCAACGCTCTTGAACTGAAATTAATTTTCAATGAAAACAACAGTCAGGTTCGTAATCTTGACCTTACGCAGAATATATTGAAAAAATCATGTTTTGCAAAGCTCTGGAAGTGAAATGAATTTGTACTGTAAATTTTACACCTACAATATTTGAATAGTGTAAACTTTACACAACTACTGGGTATAGATAAAACTAACACTCAGATTCGTAATTATGACGTTACATAGAACATTTTGAAGGAAAATTATGCTTCCGCAATGCCCTAGAAGTAAAGTTAATGTTCAGTGCAAACTTTACATAACCACTGAGTGTAAAAAAGATTCCAGTTGGATTCGTAACTCTGATGTTGCGATCAACATTCATGAAAAATTGGTTCTTCACAATAGTCTGAAGACAAATAAACGTTAGATGCAAAGCACTTCACATCACTGTTTAATATGAACAAAGGCGCCCAACTGACGTATGACGGTCGACCCCTAGTACATTTTAGACTTGAGATCATGTCCAGATTCATAAGTGGAGAAGTTAGCAGATAAAACCGAGACAGAAACATATTTTACATCCCTGATTTTTGACTTTACACCTCCAAAACTAGCTAAATATTGATGTAAATGTACACAATTTGCTGTGACGTGTACCCCATTGAACGTGCCTACTGTATTATTGTTATATTCGGTTTATCCCGACTTCTAACCGGAGAAATTGGCGAACAAAAAAAGGACAAAAACTAATTTTTTCACCATCTACCAGATTGCAAACTTTAAAAATCTGGAGTCTACTGTAAAGAAATTTGGTTTAAGCCAGTTTGTAGCCCTAGAGCTGCAGTACATTTGTGTGTGAAAAACTTTTGCTCCGCATCCTGCGGGAGATATTGACCAATCAAAAAAGGGAAAAAATGTGTTTTTCGCCCTATGTTGCACCCCTGATTTCGAACTTTACATTTCCATAAGTAATTCAATATTATTTTTTTAATCGTAGTTTGCTGCGACGTGTAGCTCTTGGAACTTACCTTATTTTTTATTCTACACAACTTGTTCTGACTTATAACCTGGAGGAATTGGCGGAGAAATCTGAAACAAAAACCTGTTTTTTTACATCATCTACTAGATTGTAAAGTTTAATCCTCTATATCTAAGTCCGTATTGAGTGTAAAAACCTTTGCTGGTAAACCGAAAATAGCCCTTGAGTCGAAACGTTTTTTCAGCCTCAGATTCTTTACATTTTACACTGCCACTCTGAAAATATGTTTTCCGACTTATTTTGCTCAAAGTAAGTAATAGCTTGTCTTCTATAGTCTGTTTCACACAAGTTCGATCATAAATTTTAAATCTACTCCGGAAGTTTGCTAACAGGTTGCGATTATAGCATTGACCTGATATATGATTATCGTAACTCTCGGCTTACTGTCAATGAAAATTCTTGCAATTTAAGCACGAAGTTATGTGAAACAGGCTATAAGTATAATCGACTGGTAATATTTTACTCTTTGACATCGACAAAGCACGGATTAATTTGACAAAATCGCATGAAATATTTTTATCAAGCGATTATTTGCATTAAGGATAATACTAAATCTTTCTGAAGTACTAAGCAAATCAAAATCGATAGGTGACTTACCAGGGGAAGAATAAATTGAAAATTTTCCAAAGCTCTGTCTAACGTTAAACTTTTAGACCTGACCAAGTGCAATATCAAAGTAGCGCAATGGATTAATTCCCATCGGCCTTGGCGGACAAACTTGGGTCAGGGGTAAAAGTTGGATCTGCGCTTGAGGATTTGCGACTATAGCTATACCTCAAGAAGGATAAAAGGCAAATTTTTCGGAGAAAAGACGAAATGAGGACCAAAACCAAATCAATTATTCCAAAGTTTATATAAAATTTTTAGTGATTTTAGCTCAAAAAAGCTTCTAGCTGACCCCTTCCGGAACCAATATGTCGTTACGTCATGCAAACAGAAGTGTTCCTGAGCAGTCACAAAAATTCAAGGAGCTAAACGTTTTAAAAAATATGTTTTATATGCTGCGAAATCGAGCTAATATTAGTAAAAGTCGAGAGATAACAAAGTTTAAATGAGAAAATTAAATCCTCAAATTATCGCGATACAAGAAAGCATTCATTAAGTCATGTCAGTCATAATTTTAATCTCAGGCGATTAGCATTTCTTTTATTAGCTACAAATCAGGATTTATTTTTCGAGAAAATATGTATTGAAATTTCTTAATCTTGTACATAACTATCCTTTAATTCATGATATGATGTGCAACAAAATAACGAAGCGAGACACTGATAAAACGGTGCGCAAATTCTGCAATTGAAGCTTTTTAAGTCGCATAATTTATACCACATCGAGATGCACATAGAAGGACGGACTGATAATATAGATTGGAAAATCCTAAACGTAAGCTGACTTTACACGGCTGATCAAATGTTCGGTCATTTCATTCATCAGCTTACGAAAATAAATTAAAAAAATCAAAATCACAGACTAATTTTCGACAGTTACTGTTTTTTCAGTCAAAAACGCGGCATATATGGCGTTTATTGAACATTTCAATCATGGAAATCACGCAGTTCTCGTCCTTTTGTTTCAATGGGTAGTAGAAGAGAAGCTGCGGCTCCAAATAAACACATTACTCCATAAACTGAAATCGGTATCGACAAAGAGGTCTTTGCGGCTACCTATATTATTGTTGCAATATTTTTTATACTCAACTGATAATTACAAAATCAAGCTGTATTTTAAATGCACAGCACCCTGCTTCGTTGAGTCATGAGTTTGAAAAGGCCAGCGGCGAGTTTACCATTGCACTAAAATAGCTTATATTTTTTAGAGTAAAATATATGATGTGCTAGATGATTTCCAATATCAGTCAGAGTTAGGCTTTCATAGTAGCAAATGAATATGTCCACATCTACGCAGCGCATAGACGTGTATTAGGCGAAAATATATAAGTTTTAAATTTTAGCACCTTTTTTCGGTCGAAAATATTAAAAACTTTTCGCTGCTAGTCATGCGAGTCAAGGATTGACGATTACGAGTATATTAATGCATTTAACACGATTTGATAACTGGATCATTGATCTTCATTATACATTGCACTAATGAAATTTTATTTGCAAGAATATTTTTAAGTGCTTTTGACGGGGCTGCTCGAAGAGAAATGGCGAAAATCAACATTAATTTTAAAATTAAATAGGATTAGTGGGCATAATTATTTGTTTTTAGTTGACGAAGTAGCCTGCCTAAGTAACTAGATTTTCGAAGGCAACATGTTTTTTTAAAACAAATACAAAACAGTGTTCTTTCAGGTAACGTGATAAAAAATGAAGTCTTTCTGTCGATCGTACGAACAGAAATGTCTGCTAAAATGCATTTAATGCTTAACAGGACTAGCCCATGTATTTGCATGTAATATTTGTCTATGTTGAAAATAATACCTGCGCCACAAACGGAGTGATTATGGCTCCCAATCTTGCCATTGCAGAACAACTTCCAAGACCAATGGCTCTACTTGTCGTTGGATATACCTATTTTGCGAAAACTACCGCGATGAAAGAGTAAAGTATGCTTTTGAAATTGACAATAAGGGTCCAGTAAGCTCAGCATTTACTGCAAAAATTGAAAAAAACGGAAAGAATCTTATCAAAATTGTTTTTATACTAAAAAAGTAACAAGACTGCTATGTAATTCATTCCAAATGCTAGAAAAGGAGAGTTCAAATATGTGACATTCATCCTGAACTTCTACTCCCTACTCCCTATTGTATTTAGAATAAAGCGAAATTTTACGCTGCCTATATCGATATTTTCGCTCAGGTCGACATAAGACCATAGGTGGGCAGCAGCCAAAATATGGGATGGGGCAAAGTCGCCAAAAATAGCACTAAAAATTTAATTCTGGGGTCTATCGATTTTGGGGAGCAAACCCTACGCTCATGCGTGCAAAAGACTGTTTGGAGCCATCTAAGTGCATTTGGTACGAAATTAGCAAAACTTTGCATTTTCGACTCGTCGACTATGGAGAGAAATATTGATTCTTCGCAAAAAATTTCACAATTTTTATAACATTAAAATGAAAAGATAAACTCATAATTAAAACTTTGATAATTTTAATTTTAAGCTTTACTTGCAAAATATTCTGATTTAGAAGAAGTTCTGATAAAGAATGCTCAGACGTCAGACGGTATAAAATAAATCTCAGCCTTAACATAGACGACAAATAATCGAAAAAAATAAAAATCATTTATTTAAATTTTTCAATTAAATCACGATCTACAAGGTGTCACGAAATGATTGGCCCCCTCCAGAGATCGACTTCCAAGCATTGTGGAAAAAATATATAAATAACATGTTGTAGAGTATTCGAATCATGCGTCAGTAGCTCATTTTTTCAAAATGCAATATGCAATACTTTATTTTTTATTAATCAGAAACAAACAGTGTCTCATTCTTGCGGATTTCACGACTACGAGTACAGCGATTTAAACATCTATATGATCGCCCTCAGTTTCAACGACCTGCCTCAAGAACTTTAGGCATTGGACAAAACAGAGTTCCAGACAATAATTTATCATAATTCAATTCATATAACACGATATGCAAATTATTTTGATACTGTTTCTGCAGAATAACGACCGATTTCCGACTCCATGTGTATGAGCTTTTCAACTCAATCCTTGACAACGTCATCAAGATATATCTTTTATGGAGCTACTTGTGAAAACCTATGTTATGCAGAGTGCATCTTATCTTTTTTTACTGTCCTAAGCAGAATTGAATCTTCTACAAGATGGTACGAGTACATACAAATTTTTTTCTGTCATACCTCCAAGTCGACTTTTAGAGGGCCTATCAATCCGTGACACTCTGTATATCGTGGGCAAAGTAAGCAATGGCTTTTATAAACTTCTAATATAGAGAGAAGAAGACTAAATTCATGCACCTGTATCGACGTAAAGCATGAAATTCTGGGGGTCAGCCGGGGAAAATTTTTAAGCATTGCCTTTTTTGGGATAAACACGATGGGTGTCAAAAAAGAATGGTCTTGACAATTCTTATTCTGTCTATAATATAAAAACTTTAAAAAACTTCGAAAAAATCCGACTACATTGAAAAAATATAGTCGAAAAATGAATACATACAAGACCGACATGCACGTGGGAGAGTTTGGGGGGGTACCTCCAGAATGGAAAAATGGGAAACTCTCAGGGAAAAATGAGGCAAAATGAAGACCAAAAATTGATGAAAATTTGAAAAATTTCTTCAAACGTGCCCTCAAGTTGACCAGAAACTGTGTAATAACGTAATTTTGACATTATTTTAGCGCTTATACCAGTTTTTGAGGTCGCTTTGGCCCGCAAAAGCTCTTATTGACTCCCTCAGACCGGCTGACCTCCCAGATCGGCCATGCTGTGCATCTTTATACATGACGCGATGCGCCGAAAATTTTACCCTTTTGAGTCAAAAATTAGCTAAAAACGTTTGAAACAGCCCATTTCATACAATTTTCTGTCGGAGAATCAACATTTCTGAGGATCAATATAATGCAATCACAAAAACCATTAGTCGCGGCAGCTGGTGCTTTTTAAATGGAAATCTCGAGAGCTAACGTTAACACAATGAAAACTAAAAACTAAAAAACGAGAACTGAATCTTGGTTGCCCTTTTAAGGTAAGCTATTGCGCGGGTAGCGAGCGATTCTAAGACGAGGTTAAGTTGACTATAGAATCGATTAAAGCAGAAATACTGATCATGCTAAAGTTCCTCAATGAAACGTAAGGTAATAAAATAATTGTAACTTCTCTTGAAAGGACTTTCTGTCAATACCATCTATAATATTAATTTCGAGTTGTGTGTAAAGGCGCATTCATACTTCGTCCGACTCCGTCCGATTTGGTGTCGGAATGCGAAAATTGACAAAACCGCTCCGACACGCACCGACATGAGTCCGACATTATCCGACATCATGCGACAAGCGTCCGACTTTTCTTTGCGCATGACGTCATAATCTGTTTTACAATGCGACTTTTTTGTCGGAACGGACAAGTTGAGTTGGTTTCAACTTTCGTCCGTCCGACACACATGAAGTTTAAACTACAGCGTGTAGGAAGATTGGCGCGACATGTAGCGCATTGCACGCCTTGTTTATTTTGTACTATTTCATTTTTCAAGCTTAAAATTTTTGATTAATTTATTGCTCTGTACTAGTCGTATAAAAGCGCTGTGGCATATCGTGTCTCGTTTATTTTGTACTATTTATTGTCGCAGTCAATTTATTTTATTGTATTTTTCAGGTTTAAAATTTAATTAATTGCAAATGGCTAATGGCGATTTTGACGACGTTACTACGGAGTTATTAATCATAGCTGTTAAAGAACATCCATATCTGTGGGAAATAAGTTTAAATAAATTAATAAGTTTAAATAAATTGGCGCATGAAACGAACTTCGATACTTTCAGCATTTAATTTTTATTTCTGGAGGGGGAGGGGGTGAAAAAATTTTTAAACGTCAAAAAATGGTCTTAAAAGTGGTTGTATGGCGAAAAAAACACAAATTTTTCGACGTTTCTCATCGAGCACTATCCAATGGCATCAAAATATTGAGAAAAAAACAAAAATAATTTTTAAAAATTGAATTCTGGGGGAGTATTTGGTTTCTGGGGGTATTCTAGTTTCTGGGGGTTGCATACCCCCAACCACACCTAGGCGTGGGGAAATTGGGGGGTATGCACCCCCCAGAAACCAAAATAACCCCCCCCCGAGCATTCAATTTTTGTAAATTTTTTCGTTTTTTTCGCAATTTTTTGATGCCAATGGATAGTGCTCGATGAGAAACGTAGAAAAATGGTGTTTTTTTCGCCAAACCACCATTTTTAAGGCCATTTTTTGACGTTCAAAAAATCTTGCCCCCCAGAATTTTCTTGCTGCCCACGTATGCCCCAACCACCCACGCCCAGTTATGGTAGTTATGGTACAAACGCTGTTCGACAGAGAGACAATATAAAAACATCAATGTTTGTTGCGCTGAAAATATTAATTTTTAGTCGGAAGAAGTCGGATGAAGTATGAATGAAAGTCGGATCCGATGTCCGATCCGACATCGGACGACACCCATGTTGCATCCTGTCGGACGCGTGTCGGACAGAGTCGGATGCGACTCTGCCCGACACGCGTCCGACAGGATGCGACATGCGGTGTCGTCCGATGTCGGATCGGACGAAGTATGAATGAGCCTTAAGTGTGTGTGTGCGTGAGGCAAAAAAGTTTTTACTGGATAATTTTGTGATACTTATATTTTCACTCAATGGGTATTCTCGGGCGCTAATTACAATTTTTTTGATTAAAATGGCTCGATCGGACTCCTGAAACCCGGAAACTACGGCTTTATGTAAAAGTTTTGGTAGCTCTAGCCGCTTATGCAATTGCCGCGGGGTAAAATTTTAAAGCCACCCTGGGTCAACTTTTTATGTGCTATCGACTGTTGTAAACCACTTTACACTACAGTGTAAACTGATGTGATGCCGTAAGAAAAACGTGATTTACAAGTATATTTTATCAAATATCTCAAATCGCAGCGGATAAATTTTTTTAAAGTTTTCAGCAATTATTGGATATCTTATGACTGACCTTACTGCAGAATTTGAAGAAAATTCACGGTTTGGTTTCTGAGATACGGAGCCCAAAGGTACCCTATGCATAGCGTAAAATTTAGGTTTTTGTCTTTTTGCAGAAGCACAGATTGACTCTTGCTTCCAAAATTTGGCCCCTGGGACCGCTGATTCCATATTCCCTACTTTAAATATACGATCTGGCATCATAAAACATGTATGAGACGGGCTGAAAGGAAATCACGTACGGGTACTTATAAACATGATTGATCACTGAAAAAGAGCTTGCACCAAGTCAAACTTTTTGACCTTGTTAACCAGCGCGCCTGAAATTTAATGCGAAGCAATCGAAAGCAGCAAACATGCGGCTTTCGAAAGAAAGCAGCAAACATGCGGCTTCCGAAAAGAAAGCAGCAAACATGCGGCTTTCGAAAATACAAATCCAAATGTTTTTGCTTCTAGCGGCTAATTTAATATGCAACTTTTTGCATTTGTTTACAATGAGGGCAAAGTTGAACACTGTACAAAGTTGAACCCGACGCTATAAGATAGGACGTGATATGACATACTCAATGCTATACAATAGGACGTGATGTAACATACCCCATGCTATACAATAGGACGCGATATAACATGCCCCATGCTATAAGATAGGACGTGATATAACATACCCAGTGTTACAGGATAGGACGTGATATAACATACCCCATGCTACAAGATAGGACGTGATATACCATACACAGTGCTGTAACATATCCTGTGCTGTAAGATTAGTGTCCCAAAACATCAAAAATATGGTTTGCACCAAAAAATCTTTAAACATCCAAGACATCAAAAAAGGTTTTGACCAAAAAATTTTTTGAACACCCCAAAACATCAAAAAAATGGTTTTGAACGAAAAAATTTTTAAACACCCCAAAACGTCAAAAATATGGTTTTGACCAAAAAAAATTTTTAAACCTGCAAAAAGATCAAAAGTATGGTTTTGCTTCAAAAAAAGTTTTTTTAATATTCCAAAACCTTTAAAATATGGTTATGATCAAACAAAATTTTCAAACATCCCAAACCATCTAATGGTATAATTTCCACAACATCCCAGAACATCAAAAATATGATTTAGGATAAAGAATTCTCAGAAACATTCTATAACGTCAGAAATATGGCTTTAATCAACGAAATGGTTGACAAAAGACAGTTTTAAAAAATTTAAAAATACAATATGTTTTCACCAACAATTTTTTTAGAAATATCCCAAAAACATCAAAAGTCCCGAAAAATAAAAAATACAAGAGACATCTCAATCCCATACAGCTATCAGGCCTAAGTTCAGCCAGGCAACGCCGGGAGTAGTACTCCCGGCCCATCTGGCTGTACAATGGTTAAGCATATAGCCGTGCTTAAGCATATAGCACACGCATAAGCATATAGACTGTAGAAGTATAGACGAGAAGCATCGAACTCGAGCAAGCATGGCAGGGAAGCGTCGACCTGCTCTATTTTTAGTCTTCACATGCAGATGATGACTTCCGTGCTTAAGCATATAGCTGTGCTTAAGCATATAGCACACGCATAAGCATATAGACTTCCTGAAAGTATAGGCGAGAAGCATCAAACTCGAGCAAGCATGGCACGAAGCGTCAACCTGCTCTATTTTTAGTTATCATTGCATGCAGATGAAGACTTCCGTGCTTAAGCATATAAGGTGCTTAAGCATATAGCACACGCATAAGCATATAGAATCTGAAAGTATAGGCGAGAAGCCTCGAACTCGAGCGTTCTATTTTAAGCATGGCACAAAACGTCGACCTTGTCGCACAGTCGGTTATTCGGGACGGGCGAAATCAATTAATTTTTGTAGCCTCTTACCTAATTTGCATAAGTAGCTAGCAGCGTCATGTCGGACATGCTATACATCTACTGTTCACGGCCTGTTCTATTTTTGCATGCTTTTTCGCACTTCAAGACATGTAAGTGCGTGCATAATAAATCAACATCAAAAGCGAAGCGTTAAATTCACATGGTACCTACCTCCTTGTGATAATAATATTATTTTCAATTCATATCAGCAGATATGTTATTCAGACAACAGATGTGTTTGCCTTCTCTCATTTATGTATGTTATTCTTCTCATCTTATTCATAGTTAATGGGTGCTTAGCCATTTTATCCTATGTGTGCAATCATTTTATTTCTGTACATTTACATAGGCTAGGTACAGCTTATCAGATAAAACTTATGTTATTCATTCTCATCTTATTTATAGTTCATGTGTGCTTACCCATTTTATCCTATGTGTGCAATCATTTTATTTTGAACGCATCGATCAAACACACTATGCGTTTCTCAAAACCGTCTCAGTTGTGCCTCACTCCTAGCTCCCGTTATAACAAATTTTCCCGTTGTAAAAATAAGGGCAGAGGGTGGGCCATCTAAAGTCGTATTTTCAAACCAGGAATAGTTCTTTACCGTATTCAACAAATTTTTTTGTATGTTTGTGCTAAAGCTCGTAAATTTATATTTGCGCCTAAATTTCTGAACCAACAATATTTAATTTCATGTGTTCAGTCAGTTTTAGCTCATATCCGCTTTGCTTTAACATTTCACAAAATTTTTCGTTCGCAATTTTGTTTTGTTTAAGGCTTTTAGCACCAATGCATACTAATTTTCCAGAACTGAACAATAGGCCCGTTGCTTTTGGTTCGTTTATTCGAATTATTGCCGCATTGAATCTTTTTGTGGTCAAATTCCACACCATCACAAGTTCTCTTAATTTTATACAAATTTAAAAATCCTTTGAAGAGACTTCCGAGCTGTAGAAACAACAATTCGAATCGATGATTGAGAATGATAAAATTTTAATAAACACTGCTATTAATAATAAGTAAGATGGTTTAACTAATCGAAAATGCAACTTGCAAATCACACAGGCTCCATCAGACGATTTCATGTTTATTAAGTGAGGAACATTTTCTTCATCTTTTTGTCATCATGGTTTTTCTTTACTATTCGTATGAATAATATTATAATTAATTCTCTATTCATAATAATTTTAATTTTCCAGCACAAAAACAAGTAATTCGTCAAAATATTGCCGAAGATTATTTTCGTATGGTATAATTGAACCTCTTAACTCATCCTAAACATTTCGCCGACAATATAATAATCAGTCAGCTCGTCCCTAGCCGACTTGCACTTTCCTTCTTCGCTGAAAATAACGTCCCAGAAATCGGGCGATCCTACGTTCTGTCGGCCTATGATAATTGATGAATTATTGGAAAAACGAAACGATTTTTTCTTTGCCGACCCATAATCGACTATCGACCAGTTTCTGAAGCATCTGGCGATTTATAACCGGCCCGTAATTCCTGTGAGACGACCCGTTCTAACAATAGTCGCCTGAAATTGAGCCATAATCGCGTTCCGAACGCCTGTGCTGTCATACTAAGATTTTCCAAAGTAAAACGCCAATGAGTCGCTCGTTTCCGACTCAGATCCTCGACTCGAACACCACTAATACTAGGCTGACAGCCCGAAGTTTGAAATGCCGCCATAATTCTTGAAGAGAATGAGCTCGCTAAATTTGCCCAGAGTGCTGGCGTACCAGAAATAACATCTTTTGATCAAGCTGAGACATCAGACAACGGAATGGAGTGCTGAAAACTCATATTTTTTAATTTTATCAATATTTTCTTTATTTTTTCCTTTTTCCTCTTTAATAATTTTGTCCAATTGATGGCTTTCTATCATTATAGCAAAAACACATAAACAGCATACTTTCAAGAAAATATAAAAATTTTACTAAAAATTTTCACAACTTGATAAAAAATTTTCACAACTTGACAAAAATATTTTCACAACTTGACAAAAAATTTGAACAACTTGTCAAAAATATTTCACAACTTAACAAAAATATTTCACATTGTTTTTCAAAATATTCCACTACTTTACAAAATTTATCACTGATTGTTTTTAAAATGGCAAAGTTTTCGGTAGTATGCAGTTATTAGATACCTATGAATGCAAGTGAGACAAGACATGCACCTATGGGAGGGGTCTACTTCACTCCGAATGGAAAATTCCAGGGAAAAAGCCGAAAATTGATGAAAATTAAAATTTCGCTGCAAATCGTGAATTAACGCAGCTTTTACGCTATATTCCAACATTTCTATGCCGATTTTGAGGTCCGCCATGCTAAGCATCTACGGATGATATTTTTTGTTATTTTTGCAATTTTATGTCAAATTGCGACGATTGATCATGTCGTATTTTTTTATCAAGCATGGTAGACAACTGATCCGATTTGCAGTAGGATGCTCATTTCATTTTTTGCTTTAATTTTAGATTTTAGCAACTTTTCGCGAATCAATACCTTAATGTTCTACTCAATTTTCGTCAGCTGAAGCAAAAATTAGTTGTCATGAAGATCACTTATTTATTCGTGACATTCTTTATTGTTGTTATCACATTTACGTGCTTTTTTCGAGCAATAAATAAAAGATAAGTACATCACAACGAGACCTGCACCTGCGGGCATCTAGAGAAAATAGGAAATTTTCTGGATAAAATAGGGCAAAAAGTAAGGAAATATGCAAAATATTGCCTGGTTCTGAAGTAAAAATTATCAAAGCGACAAGTGCTCCCGACGGTGGACAATATTTCAGCCACTGCTTTTGTACAAGGTCCGCTTGTACATGTACAAAGATGGCCCCCAAAAATCTTTGCACATTTTGTACACACAAATTTTTGGGTACTATAATATAGTACAGTAACGATTTTAGTGTGGCAAAAACAGAGTTGTTCGACTTTTGGTAGTGTATTTTAGCTAATTTCTGGATTTCTGAGAGCAAAAATCACTAAAAGTTGTCTCGAAACGGTGCGAAGCGCTGGAAAATTTGACATTTTCCCATTCAAAATACAATTTCTGACATTATAAAGATATATAGAACATACAATTCACTCATTTCGGCGAAAAAAGTTTCAACTTGACAAAAATTTTCACAACTTTACAAAAATTTTCACAACTTGACGAAAATATTTCACAACTTGACAAAAAAGCCAAAATATTTCACAACTATACAAAAATATTCCACAACTTTACAAAAATATATAACTGATTGTTCTTTAACGGCAAAGTTTTCGGTAGTATACAGTTAGTAGATACCCATGCATATGATGCGTGGGAGACGAGACATCATCCACCTATGCACGATCTACTTCACTTGAATAAAAAAGTTACTGGGAAAAAGCCAAAAATTGATGAAAATTGGCCCCCAAAGATCCTTTTGTACATTTTGTACACACAAAGTTTTCGGTACTATAATATAGTACAGTAACGATTTAGTGTGCAAAACAGGAGTTGTTCGACTTTTGGTAGTGGTTTTCTTAGCTAATTTCTGGATTTCTGAGGGCTAAAATCGCTAATAGTTGTTCAAAACGGCGCGAAGCGTCGGAAAATTTGACATTTTTCCATTCAAAATGCAATTTCTGACATTATAAAGATATATAGAACACACAATTACTCATTTCGGCAAAAAATTTTCACAACTTGACAAAAAATTTTCACACCTTTACAAAAAATTTTCACAACTTGACGAAAATATTTCACAACTTGACAAAAAAGCCGAAAATATTTCACAACTTGATGTTTTCAAAACAACAAAAAAATATTTCACAACTAAACAAAAATATTCCACAACATTACAAAAATATATCACTGATTGTTCTTTAAACGGCAAAGTTTTCGATAGTATACAGTTAGTAGATATCCATGCATATGTGTGGGAGACGAGACATCATGCACCTATGCACGGTATACTTCACCTGAATAAAAAAGTTACTGGGAAAAGCCAAAAATTAATGGAAATTGGCCCCAAAAATCTTTTGTACATTTTGTGCACAACGTTTTCGGTACTACAATATACTACAGTGACGATTTAGTGTGGCAAAAACAGAGTTGTTCACTTTTGGTAGTGTATTTTAGCTAATTTCTGGATTTCTGAGGGGCAAAATCACTAATAGTTGTCTCAAAACGGTGCAAAGCGCTGGGAAATTTGATGCCTTTATTTATAAAAAAAAAACGGTATACTCACTTGAATAAAAAATAATTAAAGCCAAAAATTAATACTACCGCCTTTTAAAATATTTTTAACAATAATGCTGGTACTACAATATAGTAACGCCCAGTGTGGCAAAAACAGAAGGTTCGATTAGTATATTTTTTAAGCAATTTCTGATTTTTGAGGGCAAAAAATTATATATCCAAAACGGTGCAGCGCTATTTTTTCAAAATACAATTTCTGACATTATAAAGATAGAACACACAATTACTCATTTCGGCGAAAATATTTCACAACTTGACAAAAAAAGCCGAAATGAGTAATTGTGTGTTCTATATATCTTTATAATGTCAGAAATTGTATTTTGAAAGGAAAATGTCAAATTTCCCAGCGCTTTGCACCGTTTTGAGACAACTATTAGTGATTTTTGCCTTCAGAAATCCAGAAATTAGCTAAAATACACTACCAAAAGTCGAACAACTCTGTTTTTGCCACACTAAATCGTTACTGTACTATATTGTAGTACACTGAAAAACGTTGTGTGCACAAAATGTACAAAGATTTTTGGGGGCCAATTTTCATTAATTTTTGGCTTTTTCCAGTAACTTTTTTATTCAGGTGAAGTATACCGCATAGGTGCATGATGTCTCGTCTCCCACGCATATGCATGGATATCTACTAACTGTATACTATCGAAAACTTTGCCGTTAAAGAACAATCAGTGATATATTTTTGTAATGTTGTGGAATATTTTTTGTTTAGTTGTGAAATATTTTTGTTGTTTTGTAAATTTTTTTATCAAGTTGTGAAATATTTTCGGCTTTTTTGCTCGTTGTGAAATATTTTCGTCAAGTTGTGAAAATTTTTTGTGAAAGGTGTGAAAATTTTTTTGTCAAGTTGTGAAAATTTTTTGCCGAAATGAGTAATTGTGTGTTCTATATATCTTTATAATGTCAGAAATTGCATTTTGAATGGAAAAATGTCAAACTTTTCCGACGCTTCGCGCCGTTTTGAGACAACTATTAGCGATTTTAGCCCTCAGAAATCCAGAAATTAGCTAAAATACACTACCAAAAAGTCGAACAACTCTGTTTTTGCCACACTAAATCGTTACTGTACTATATTATAGTACCGAAAACTTTGTGTGTACAAAATGTACAAGGATCTTTGGGGGCCAATTTTCATCAATTTTTGGCTTTTTCCCAGTAACTTTTTTATTCAAGTGAAGTAGATCGTGCATAGGTGGATGATGTCTCGTCTCCCACGCATATGCATGGGTATCTACTAACTGTATACTACCGAAAACTTTGCCGTTAAAGAACAACTGAAGTTATATATTTTGTAAAGTTGTGGAATATTTTTGTATAGTTGTGAAATATTTTTGGCTTTTTTGTCAAGTTGTGAAATATTTTCGTCAAGTTGTGAAAATTTTTTGTAAAGTTGTGAAAATTTTTGTCAAGTTGTGAAACTTTTTCGCCGAAATGAGTAATTGTATGTTCTATATATCTTTATAATGTCAGAAATTGTATTTTGAATGGGAAAATGTCAAATTTTCCAGCGCTTCGCACCGTTTCGAGACAACTTTTAGTGATTTTTGCTCGTGAAATCCAGAAATTAGCTAAAATACACTACCAAAAGTCGAACAATCCTGTTTTTGCCACACTAAAATCGTTACTGTACTATATTATAGTACTGAAAAATTTGTGCGGTACAAAATGTACAAAGATTTTTGGGGGCCATTTTGTACATGTACAAGCGGACCTTTGTACAAAAGCAGTGGCTGGAAATATTGTCCAAAAAATCAAGCACTTTGTCAGCGATAATTTTTACTTCAGAACCAGGCTTAATATTTTGCATATTTCCTTACTTTTTGCCCTATTTTATCCAGAAAATTTCCTATTTTCTATGTCTAGATGCCCTCAGGTGCAGGTCTCTGCTGTGATGTACTTATCTTTTATTTATTGCTCGAAAAAAGCACGTAAATGTGATAACAACACAAGAATGTCACGAATAAATAGCGTGACTTTGACAACTAATTTTACTTCAGCTGACGAAAATTGAGTAGAACATTAAGGTATTGATTCGCGAAAAGTTGCTAAAAATCTAAAATTAAAGCAAAAAATGAAATAGGCATCCTACTGCAAATCGGATCAGTTGTCTACCATGCTTGATAAAAAGAAATACGACATGATCAATCGTCGCAATTTGACATGTACTGCAAAAATAACAAAAAATATCATCCGTAGATGCTTAGCATGGCGGTTCTCGGGTCATCCAGAGAGCTTTTTCAGCCTCAAAATCGGCATAAATGTTGGAATGTAGCGTAAAAGCTGCGTTAATTCACAGTCATTGCAGCAGAGAATTTTAATTTTCATCAATTTTCGGCTTTTTCCCTGGAATTTTTCCATTCAGGTGAAGTAGACCCCCTCCCATAGGTGCATGTCTTGTCTCCCGCACGCATTCATAGGTATCTAATAACTGCATACTACCGAAAACTTTGCCGTTTAAAAACAATCAGTGATAAATTTTTGTAAAGTAGTGGAATATTTTTGTAATAATGTGAAATATTTTTGTTAAGTTGTGAAATATTTTTGACAAGTTGTTAAAATTTTTTGTCAAGTTGTGAAATATTTTTGTCAAGTTGTGAAAATTTTTTATCAAGTTGTGAAAATTTTTAGTAAAATTTTTATATTTTCTTGAAAGTATGCTGTTTTACGTGTTTTTTTGCTATAATGATAGAAAGCCATCAATTGGACAAAAATTATTAAAAAAGAGGAAAAAGGAAAAAATAAAGAAAATATTGATAAAAAATTAAAAAATATGAGTTTTCAGCACTCAATTCCGTTCGATGTCTCAGCTTGATCAAAAGATGTTATTTCTGGTACACCAGCACTCTGAGCAGAGCTAGCGAGCTCATTCTCTTCAAGAATTATGGCGGCACATTTCAAACTTCGGGCTTTCAACCTAGTATTAGTGGTGTTCGAGTCGAGGATCTGAGTCGGAAACGAGCGACTCATTGGCGTTTTACTTCGAAAATCTTGAAGTATGACAGCACAGGCGTTCGGAACGCGATTATGGCTCAATTTCAGGCGACTATTGTTGAAGACGGTCAGTTCCACAGGAATTACGAGGGCCGGTTATAAATCGCCAGATGCTTCAGAAACTGGTCGATAGTCGATTATGGGTCGGCGAAGAAAAAATCGTTTCGTTTTTTCCAATAATTCATCAAATTATCATAGGCCGACAGAACGAATTTCGGATCGCCCGATTTCTGGGACGTTATTTTCGGCGAAGAAGAAGGAGTGCAAGTCGGCTGGGGACGAGAGGCGATCGATTATTATATTGTCGGCGAAATGTTTAGGATGAGCAGAGGTTCAATTATACCATACGAAAATAATCTTCGGCAATATTTTGACAGAATTACTTGTTTTGTGCTGGAAAATTAAAATTATTATGAATAGAGAATTAATTATAATATTATTCATACGAATAGTAAAGCAAAACCATGATGACAAAAAAGATGAAGAAAAATGTTCCCCACTTAATAAACATGAAATCGTCTGATGGAGCCTGTGTGATTTGCAAGTTGCATTTTCGATTAGTTAAACCATCTTACTTATTATTAATAGCAGTGTTTATTAAAAATTTTATCATTTCAATCATCGATTCGAATTGTTGTTTCTACAGCTCGAGTCTTCAAAGGTTTTAAATTAGTATAAAATTAAGAGAACTTGTGATGGTGCGGAATTTGACCACAAAAGATTCAATGCGGCAATAATTCGAATAAACGAACCAAAAGCAACGGGCCTATTGTTCAGTTCTGGAAAATTAGTATGCATTGGTGCTAAAAGCCTTGAACAAAACAAAATAAAATTGCGAACGAAAAATTTTGTGAAATGTTAAAGCAAAGCGGATATGAGCTAAAACTGACTGAACATAAAATTCACAATATTGTTGGTTCGGGAAATTTAGGCGCAAATATAAATTTACGAGCTTTAGCACAAACATACAAAAAATTTGTTGAATACGAGCTAGAATTATTCCCTGGTTTGAAAATACGACTTCCAGATGGCCCACCCCGCCCTTTTTTATTTTTACAACGGGAAAATTTGTTATAACGGGAGCTAGGAGTGAGGCACAACTGAGACGGTTTGAGAAACGCATAGTGTGTTTGATCGATGCGTTCAAAATAAAATGATTGCAATAACATAGGATAAAATGGGTAAGCACACATGAACTATAAATAAGATGAGAATGAATAACATAAGTTTTGTCTGATAAGCTGTACCTAACCTATGTAAATGTACAAGAAATAAAATGATTGCACACATAGGATAAAATGGCTAAGCACCCATTAACTATGAATAAGATGAGAAGAATAACATACATAAATGAGAAGGCAAACACATCTGTTGTCTGAATAACATATCTGTTGATATGAATTGAAAATAATATTATTATCGCAAAGGAGGTAGGTACCATGTGAATTTAACGCTTCGCTTTTGATGTTGATTTATTATGCACGCACTTACATGTCTTGAAGTGCGAAAAAAGCATGCAAAAAAATAGAACAGGCCGTGAACAGTAGATGTATAGCATGTCCGACATGACGCTGCTAGCTACTTATGCAAATTAGGTAAGAGGCTACAAAAATTAATTGATTTCGCCTGTCCCGAATAACCGACTGTGCATTAAAAGGTCGACGTTTCGTGCCATGCTTAAAATAGAACGCTCGAGTTCGAGGCTTCTCGCCTATACTTTCAGATTCTATATGCTTATGTGTGTGCTATATGCTTAAGCACACTTATATGCTTAAGCACGGAAGTCATCATCTGCATGCAATGATAACTAAAAATAGAGCACGTTGACGCTTCAGCCATGCTTGCTCGAGTTCGATGCTTCTCGCCTATACTTTCAGAGTCTATATGCTTATGCGTGTGCTGGCGGCGCTTGGGCACAGCTATATGCTTAAGCATGGAAGTCATCTGCATGCAATGAGAACTGGGTAAATAGAGCAGGTCGACGCTTCGTGCCATGCTTGCTCGAGTTCGATGCTTCTCGTCTATAATTTCTACAGTCTATATGCTTATGCGTGCTATATGCTTAAGCACGGCTATATGCTTAACCATTGTACAGCCAGATGGGCCGGGAGCTAATTGCCGGGCAGCTCAGCCAGATATAGAAAATATAAAAACCGCTCGCCGATCCATTGCAGAGTCATTCAATTTTTTATACTGATTACTGGTTAAGATATTATTTGTTTACAAACACTCTAGCAAATGGGGCAGCGAAGCGCCCCATTTGCCATATACACTGAAAATCGACTTTACCAAGTGTAGGCAAAACAGACTTTAATTTTAGAATGTTACATTTGTGCAAGTATTTAAGTTGGTAGAACCTTATTGAATTATTAAGCTAGTATTATAAGCAACAATATATTTTGTTCTGTACCTCGGGTGTGTAAACGTACGCCCCTTGGAATGCTCCAGATATAAAAGCTCTTGCAATAATAATGAATATGGTAGTTGTAGGTCTATAAAAATCAGAATCTTTAATTTAAACAGCAAAAAAGTGACCTGAATGCAAATAAGAATAGAATACCTATTTAGACAAAAGAACAACAAGAGGATAAATAGAGAAAATACGGAAAATTCTAACGCCATTGTGCGGCGCCTGCCGATCCACTCGATAATAATGGCTGTAATAATTAAACCTGGAAATGAAAAATGAGCGTATTTACAACAAAAGCAAAATTGAGAAATATTATGAATGTTGGAACCAGATTCTTCTTAATTGAAAAAATATTCAAAACTTTACCTGGAAATTCTGCTAGACTAGTCCATACTAAATCAACATAATCTTTGGTAGTTAGCTGACGACATTCAAGAACGCACGATGGCTCCTCCACTTTTGCACCACCACCTAAATTCACATTATAGGCTGAAGAATACACCAAGAAATTATATTGCAGTGGATTCAAATATAAATAATATAGGAATTAACTACTAAGGTTACTATTCTAATGACGTATGAGCATAACAAGCTCACCGTGGCATGGATCCGATGACTGAAACAACTCCGTAGTGAATAGAACTAAGCCATAGTAGCTGAAAGCATTTGCCATCCTGCAAGTGAATGATTAAAATTAGCTTCAAATGCCGGAAATGATAAAATCCACCTGATCAGTCGCAATAATAGATGCACAGCATTGCCTGTATGGGAGTCAGCCAAAGTCTTTTGAGTCAAAAATGACTTCAAAAAATGATATAAATGCTGAAATAGTGTTAAAACTGTTTAAATCTACAGTTTCTGGTCAATTTCAAGCACTTTTGCAGAAATGTTTTGATTTTCAACCCCTTTTGGCCTTCGTATTGCCTTATTTTCAGTAGCGTAGCTGACCGTCTAAATTTGGGGGGAGACGGAAATTTTGGAGTTGGGTACCTCAACAACTACTTGTAAATAGGCGAAAATAATGGTGTTTTTGAGCTTTTCTCAGCGAGATCTACACATTTAAGAAGAAAAAATGTTGAGAAATTCAACTTAATTCCAATTAAATTAAACAAATATGTTGCGCATATGTAAATAAGGCGCGAAGCGTCGAAACATTTTGGGTTTATTGACTCAAAAAAGTGTTAAAATCAATTCCAGCGGTCTTTCAGATACGCCTGAAAAATTTTCAATTTTGTACTTTGAGGACCCTTGTAAAAAACACTCATACCTCCAAAATTTCAGGGGGGGATAGTTCCCCAGTCCTCCCCCCACAGCTACGTCCCTTCTTATTTCACCAAGAAAATATCCTACTGTTCCATTCTAGGGGTCTCTCTCTACCTCAAACCCCCAAGTGCAGGTCTGGTCGCAATAACAATTAAATCATTTATACCATATGAACCACAACAGAAGCGTTGTCTTTCTCAATTCTGTCGATAGCAAGTCGACTATTCTCCCCCTTTTCACGTCCTTAAAAATCACAAAGTTTAAAAGCAGGATCCGGTATCTTTAAATAATTTGTGTCTAATTAAGTCATTTCTTAGTTTAGATTCGAAACAACATTAGTACCTGTATATTATTGTCAACCAATTTCCCTTCTATCATTGGTCTGCCGTTCTCCTCAGCAACTCGTTTTAATGTCTCCATCGCTAACTCGGGATGCCCAGATGCAAGCTGAAACCGGGCACTTTCTGGCAGCCACTTAATTTAAAAGTATTTCTTTGCCTTGCACTTAAAATCAGGGTAATTATCAGATAATGCTATTTGGTGTCCCGATGCTCCCTTGTAATTGGGAACAAAATCAGATGCACAAAGCACGTTCAGAAACATTATTGTCCAACGTACAAGATTTTCTACGCCATCTAATGCTTAAAGTCCTTTTCCGCAGCAGATTTTTGAAGAATCACAGGCGGGCAAAGTTTTGTTGTATAGTCTCTCTGTACCGACCGAGTTACACCCATACATAGGCGTGGGGTTTTCGGGATTTACACTCCCCAGAATCTGAAACCCATAAAATTGATAACACCAGAATTGAATTTTTGGTGTTATTTTTGGTGCTATTTTTGGCAACTTTCCTTCACCTGACCCCCCAGAATTTGGCTGCTGCCCGTGTATGGTTAAAACAGTTCTGCGAAGTCAACTTTTCCAGTAGTACATACAAGAACGATTTTTTACTGACAACTGGAAAGCCTTCTCTTTAATGACTCTCGTATCTTTCACAAGGATCTAAACGCTTCAAACTTAGGTTTACAAAACTTCAGTAATGTATACAACGCATGAACAAGAGATACCAAAGTTTGTCAACCAGTTGTTCATTGAACACTGTATCAATGCCTAGAAAATTTTTGAATAATGTTCGTAATTCGCGATGTTGAGACAAAGCACATTGGATACTTAGGTGGAACAAACACCCTGTGAAAAAACTAGACAATATCTTAAATTCAAAATTTTAAACTTTTTAGCGAAAAATCCGAAATTGATTTCTCCATATTGTGATATATCCTCTCATTGTACAGTAAGGCAGGCCGTGAAATTTATAGAAAGCCCATCAAATTTCTAAAGCGATTTTTGGGTTTGAAGGATCAGGATGACAAACGAATTTAAAATGTTTCGTTTCGTTTTAGGCTAATTTTCAAGGATTTCATGGGCGCGAGCAGAGGACCCAAGAGAATGATTTTCTATGCACAGAATTTGTAAAAAATATAAATAGCGAGAAAAACTCAGAAAAGTTACGGTTCACTGGAATCAGTGCATTATACTGAGGTTATTAATAGACATGCATGCGGGGTCTGGGACTTGAAAAGTCTAGCTAGACCCCCAGAAGGATAAAATAAACAGTTTCAGCGAAAATTAGGCGAAATTGATGCCGTAAACGAATACAAATCAAAATTTTTTGCAAGAATGCTTGACATTGATCAGCAATTGCCAAATAAGGTCATATGCCATTTTTACGTTTATGCAAATTTTTAAGGTCATTTAAGCGCAAAAACCCCTTTGATTGACCACCAGACCAGTCTAACCCACAGACCGGCCATGCTGTGCATATGTCGTCATCGGGCGATCTATTGAGAAGAATTATATCTCGAATGCGCACGTCCCAGACCGTAGAACGTGCTTTGTAAAAAACGATTAAATATGAGTAAAGCAATATAAAAATTATCATTATTTCAGCTACTTATCTATAATTATTTACCATTACTTCTATTGAGTTTCTTTCGACCCCTTTTTTAATAATAAATATGTTTCCGTCGTCATCTTTAAATTAATAACGAAAATATTCTTGATTTAGCAATAAATTACAATTAAATGCTGAAACTTACTACGCAACAACAGGTGAAAACAAACATTGGAATTGAAGAAAGAGCCAAAAGCCATCGCCATCCGAGTGTCGGCATCACGAATAACGCCAACAGTGTTTCGAAACAAGCTCCGATAGCCCAAAATGACTTGAAAAATGAAATAAATGACCTACTCTCAAAATTTTAAACATACTAGGTGTCTACTTCGATTAATACGACGCACTTTGCTCTGTGCGCGCTTGGCAAATATTCGGCGTATAATGTTACCCTGAATTATTTACAGGTATTTGATACAAACACGCTTAAAAATTATAATATTAGCAGAAATAACAAATCGCGAAATATCATTTTTGCAGAAATCAAATGGCTATCTAATTTCGGCAGGCCAATCTTTATTATTTTTGGGGAGCCAGCGCTTAAGAAACGCTAAAAACAATACAATAACGTCAAAAAACCTAATTTTTGGAACAAGTGTTCACTACCTTTCCGGTTTCTAGTTTTCTGCATGTGATTAATAAAGAAGCACTAAGGTCTCGATTTACGCTAGAGTGATCAGCAATCAATAATACCGATTGATATTATATAATTCGTTTATTTTTTAAAAGTAATATTTATTTTTTACCAAATTAATTATTTGGTTATTTCTGCTCAATAAGCCTAATAAATATTAATGAATTTTTATAAAAGCATGCTCATATTATTTTTAATTAAGAATTAAAGTTTTATGAAAATTTTACAAAATCCAAATAATTAGATTTATCTAGTACAAAAATGCAATAAATCGGATAAATGTCATAAATGCTAAACGTGTAATTGAAGGATTATCATAATTAGTTACGTATAGGTTGCAACAACTTTTGATGTCATAATAGATCAATAAACTGAGAGAATTTATACTCTCATCGATCATGCTGTGCAGCCGATACATGATCCTGTTTTATAACAAGCTAACGTAAGCAAAAATTTCAAAGAACGCAGCTGATCTAAATATGCATAATTACTAATCAATAATAAAGTTTATTTACGATTGCGGAACGCCGCCTATTCCGAATCCGGCCAGTCCACGCAAAATTAAAAGCCAAATAAAGTTCGGAGCCAAAGAGCTAATTAATCCATAGTAAAAGGTAATGATTGTACACATAATCAGCTCCTGAAAAATAAGACATCATTAATTGCAGCTTCTCAAAGAATTTCTGAACTTTCCAGTCTTTAGCGCACCTTAAAAAATCAAATAAAAGAAGCACATGCAGAGAAGAGCGTACAAATAACAATATTAAGAGCTAAGACAATATATTGTATAATATCGATAAGCTACCGTTCTTAAAACGAAGAACAAACAGGAAAATAGATAACATTTTACGCTCATTTCTACATATGTTCGATAATAATTCAAGTGAAATTTTAAGCGGTAAAGCTATCAGATTTTACATATACAGGTATGATAATTAACTTGTGATTTAGATGAGAATATTGTTGCAGATGAGGCGGCTTTTTGAAAGCATTATATGCTGGGTTGGGGCAATGTCATTTTTGTGAATCTTTGTATAATACAGGTTGGCATTTTATATAAGTTTAACGTGGATAAAGGAAAAACAAATTATTGAGATATATTAGCTTCCTAATACCATTTTTAAACATTTGAATTGTGATCAGATTTAAAAAATAATCTGTAACGAATATTATTAAATTTTTTATTGCGTAAATGGATAAGTCAGTTTAGGAAGGAGCTAGAAGCCATCAAACCTGAAACAGATTCAAATGACAGAGTACCTACTACATACATAGATGTAGCAAAATATCATCAGAAGAACACGGTGTCAATATATTCGTCAGGTATAAGCTAGGTTTAAAGCTTAAATCTCAAACTTTTTAATGTAGTTACAAAAGACAATAAAATTGAATCTGCTTATACTTATGTACAAATTTCAACCTGGCACAAGTCCGAGATTATTAAAACCAATCACTTTTACTTAGCTGGAATTTTTGTCTTTTTCTACTTTTTGCTCAGTTTTAGTGCAAAAGCTCCATCGTGTTTATACGTAATACCAATAAGCCACTTGCACTGAATAAAAAGTAAGGTATTAACACAAATGGGCGAGGGAAATCCTAGAGTTTGGACCCCCAGAATCTAGAAGACCCTCTAAAAATCGATTAAGCGCCACAATTTAGTTTTTAGTGCTATTTTGGCGATATTGCCCATCAAACCCCCGTCCCCCACAGAATTTGGTCGCTGCCAATGCATAAGCGCCACGATTTTTGGTCCTGATTACCGTTTTTCTGCCGTATTTATCCGTAATTTTACCCCACATTGTCGAGCTAAGCATCATGCCACAAAATACAACAGTAGTTATACAGGCCAACTGCCAGCTTTCTAGCCACCACTCGCAACGTAATGCAGGTGATAAAATACTTAGTATCATCATTTCCATTGCGTCTGCCATCTAAATTAATAATGGAGATAAAATCGAAAATAAAAACCTAAAAATACAACAAAGCACAATAAGAACGCAGTAAAAATAAGATAGAAACAGTTATGTATCTTTAGTTTCCCCATATCAATAAAACGGACACTCCTTAAAAAATTACATGATCAACATTAAAAAGCTAAAGTGCTTAATTAAATATTAAACGTAAGGTAAATAAAATGTCTTAGCTGAATTTCGAATTAAATACACTACAACATTCAAAATCATTTGATATAAATCAAGATATAAATAAAAATGCTCCGATGGAACAAAAAAGATGAATATACTTGGAATTGTGGATTATTAAGGATGTAAAAGGAGGGTTAAAGTCGTAAAATCTGCTAAAAATCACACTTTCTCTAAGCGACGCATAAAATCGAAGTATATTCTGCGGCCAACAGATTAAAATAAATATTTAACCATAAAATGATTGAAAAAGCAGCACATTAGCTACGCAGTAACTATGGGAAATGATGTTGAGTAAACTGACAGTCTTTCTAAGCCAATTGAATGAATGGTTTAAAACAGTAGGAAACGCGTAATTTGACTTGATGACTTGAAACAGACTAAATGTAGGTACACTAGCACGCCCTTATCGATTGTGTGCACCAATTAGTCGGCCCCTGCTTTGCTTGCTTTAATGCTCAAAACAAAATAAAACAACTTTAAATACAATACCACTTAGTTTTCTATCAATCAGGATACGAAGCTAGTCAGCGTTGCTACTTGCCAGCAATTTTAAAAAAATAAACATTACAGATTCCGTTTATACACTGTTATCTAAAACTTTGAATATTATTTAAAAAAGACACTTTTTTAGAGGCCGCAGAATATACTTCGATTATTAGCATTGCTTAGAGAAAGTGTGATTTTTAGCAGATTTTGCGACTTTAAGTAGATTTTTCCTAGTCCCCTCCTTTTACATCCTTAATAATCCACAACTCCAAGTATATTCATCTTTTTTGTTCCATCGAAGCATTTTTCTTTGCTAGTACACTACTTTTAATTAGCGTGATTTCAGTACATCAAAAAAAAATATCACATGTCAACCACTTTACACCACTGTTGTGTGCAAACAAACTGGCGTATCACATTTGGTTTCTGGTTCATTTTTAGACTTGAGACTATGTCCAGACTCATAACCCAGAACTTGACAGAAAAAAACAAGACGGAAACACGTTTAACTCCCCCATTTTTTTGACTTTACACCTCGCGAAAAAGCTAAATACTGATGTAAACAAACGCAATTCGCTGTGACGCGTACCCCTTAGAAAGTACTTTATTTTTATCCTATTCGACCTCGCCCGACTTCTGAACAGAGAAAGTGGCGAACAAAAAATGTACAAACACGTATTTTCCACTGTCCACCACATTGTAAACTTTAAAAATCTGAACCTAACGCCCCATTGAATGTAAATAAATTCGGTTCGGGCCAGTTTGTTGCCCTTTGATTGTAGTACGTTTGTATGTGTCAAACTTATGTTCCGCAAAATATTTCATATGATTAACCAATGAAAATACGAAAATACCCTGTTTTTTTCGCCCACTTTACACCTCAGATTTCGAACTTTACACCCCATAAACAACTCAATATTCAGTTTTTTTGAATGCGGCTTGCTTGGACGTGCAGCCATTAGAAGTTACTTTATTTCTATTTTGTTCAATTCATCCAAACTCATAAACGAAAAAGTTAACAGAGAAATCTTGGACAAAATCTGTTTTTTACTCATCCACAAGAGTGTAAAGTTTAAAACCCAGGTATTAATTGCGTATTGATTGTAGAAAAGTTTGCTGGGAAGCATAAGATAGCCCTTGATCCGTAGTACATATCTGTCAGAAAAAATTTCCTAAAACTCATAACCGGAGTTGTTGGCAGACATAAACAAGTCAAAAACTCGGCCAAAATGTGTCTTTTCACCCCCAGATTTTCGCACTCTTCACACTCCCATTCGAGAACTGAGGCGAAACTTAAAAAACAAAAAAGTGCTATCTGCAGAACCTAAATAGATGAATAAGTCAAATGAAGTGCATGGCTTTGCCAAGAGAAATAAAAAAATGAAAAAGTCAGCATTCAGAAGATTCGAACCATTATTCTTTTCTTAAGACCGCATCCGAGAACGGAGTTGTCAACCACTGCGCCAACTCGACATATCGGAAGATTTCAGCTTGATTATACTATTTTGAAAAATATTCATATTCTACTGAAGTTCAAGAATAGTGCATTTATGATGATAAAAATAATTATTTATTATAGAGAGCCAAAAACCTCTGAAATAAGGAAAATCTGATCAAACAATATGCAATACGGAGTTATCTATCGGCATTAGAAAATAGGTGTAGGTATAATTCAACGTTCACCTCTTCATACCTCAGCAAGCACTGGCTGTAGAAAAGTTTAAAGGTCAGATTCGTTATTCTGACCTTACGGAGAACATTTAAAAAAATTCATCATCTACGACGCTCTGGGCGCAAAAATGCTTCTCGGTGTAAACTTTACACTTGTGCTAATACCGCAATATTGGGTGTGTAGAAACAAAATAAGCTGGGATCTGTAACGCTAAGGTCAGGGCACCTTTTAAGCATAATTAGCATGTTCCGCCTACTTAGCGGAATTGTTGAAGAAATATCGTTTTTCGTCTCGAACCCTTTACACTAAAACGATCACAGATAAAGAAATATTGCATTGTAAGAAAAAATTCGGTTTTGAGATTTTGCAACCCTCTACATTATAAAACTGATTGGACTGCACAGAAACCAAAATTGAGTTAGATAAGCTGAAGGACACGCAAAGAGTAAAAAACACGTATACTTTACACTTTTGTGCAACAACCATCGAGTGTAAAGAAATTTTAAGGTCAGATTCGTAATCTACAGCTCGAGAGCAACATTTTGAAAAAATTGGCCCTCCGCAAATTATTTGATTTTTCGGTTTACACTTTACACGCTCATTGCTAACTCGGTATTGAGTGTAAACAAAAAAAAAGACCGACATCGAATTTTTTAATTATCCATCGATTAAAAAAAACCGCACCTCCCAGATGTGTGCCGTTGTAGCTGTGAGGGGGGAACAAATTTCGCACTCGCTGTGATAAACATATAAGAAAAAAGGAAGGCCAAGTATATTATAGATAGCGCTATCGCCCTACATACGATCTTACCCATGCTAAACCGGTCAACATTGAGAGCCTGATTTGAAATTTTCCGAACCCTAATGCATCGACTGCTTGATCAATCGTAAATGTACCTGAAATACCCATCATACACAATGTAAACGAATAAATAACTGATAACTCTTATGTATTCTGATTTGCAAGGTGTAGATCTCTAGTTTTTGGCATAAAATAGGCAGCTAACTGTGTATATCGAAGATTCTGCACTTCTCCTGCTAAAGGACGAAATTGTAATATTTTAGTTTATGTTTAAAAGTCTAATAGTCTTTTTCGTTTCAAGCAAACTATTTCACTTAATGCACGACAATTGTAAATCAACAACAAAGTAGTTTAAGCCAGGCTTGAAACTATCCAATTATAAAACATACAAGAGAAGATTTAATGCTAAATTATACAAGAAAAGATTTGATATTTCTACATTTATCATATATAGACTTAAGCCTGCCTTAGCCAGAGAATATAAAAACCGGACCCTGGTTTATAATTAACGTAAATTATTGGCTTGCAGTCGGCAAAAATTTTTAAAATTGTGCACAAAGTTATGTAAAATAAATTACATGTATGACAAAAGAATAATAACTATGCTAATTAAAATGAAGCGAAATGCTAATAAAATATCAAGCGCGGGACAAAATTGGATTTTGGGGTAAAAAGCGTAAAAATAGACTAAACTATATAAAAGAATAAAGCGTGCATGAGCTTTTCTAGTGACTTTGCCAGGCGCCCAGGCAACAAATTTACGGAAGCCACTATGAAACTCACCAGCAACGCTATTAACTAAAGGTGACGATTCTTCTTCTTCCGTTTCGTTGTCATAATCGCTCGATTTCCATTTGTCTACAAATCAGTGGAACAATGTGAGCTGACAGATTTTTTGGGCCAGCTAAGCCTGCAAAGTCACAACACCACGTGCATCGCGAAAAAGCACCACATAGGTACTAAGATGACAGGGGAAAAAAGTAAAAGAAAAAAGCAGAGTGAAAACAGTAAAAGCCATGCGCGCAATGCAGTACTGCATAGAATAGGTACATAAAAAACTCGCATCCGTCCAACTTGACTGTAAGAACAGATAAGTAAAATTATACAGCTAAAAGAATCTATCTCAATCTATTAACACACAAATTGTGCATTTTAATCCAACGTTCAATACGTTTATTGAATAACTTGAAAAATGTTTCACTGATATTCAGAGACTTGCACAAATCTCCTAAACGGAAATAAAAGTGATTCTATAAGAAAAATTACGATCCGTTTACTATAGTCTGTTTCACACAAGTTTGGCAATTAATTTTAGAAACTGTCTCCTACAATAATCTGACATATTGCGGTTATAACATTGATCCGATATATAATTATCGTAACCTCTCGGCTTAATGTCGATAAAAGTTCTTAAAATTTAATTGTTAGAGATTAACGAGACATCAAATTGCAAGTACTATAAGCTAAAAATTATGACTTTTATTGTAAGAATATAAGTTTTGGTCAATCAAGTGAACAATCTGCATATTGTCTATTTCACGAAACCTTGTGCATCGAAATCAATTCTCAGTACTCAAGCGAGCTGATACAAAAGTGGCTTCTAGACAGCCTACTGTTATATGAATTTACATAGCAAAACTTCATATGCTTATCAGTTGTTATGCCCTGTATCGTGATTTATGCTTCGGTTTAAACCACTTTTGTGGTCGCTTTGCGTTGATTCAGAAATTGTAATCCATGAAAAAATGGACTATAGTTAAGTTTCCAAAGATTTTCAAAAAACCATTCCCTTAAAAGTTTTCTATAACAACATAAAAAATACAGCTGTAGGACCGGAAATCGTTTTTGTGACAACTACACAAATTCAAAGGCAAAGTCTATGACAATTTATTACCCAAGTTGATTTTACCTGTTTGAGAAGACCCCTAACACCATAAACAGGTGGGTTTGAGGGGCGGCGACCTGTCGAAACAAGGAAAGAATATGTAATTTGTAATGATTGTTGGCCATCGTTGATTGTACTCTAATTTTTACGACGCATCGCACCGGATTGCACCTATTAATTGCATTTATTCACTTTTCTGGCGGTCTGGTAGCCGTTTTTTTGGCCCAGAACAAGTTTTTTTTAGCGATTTTCGCTAAAATCAAAGGAATTTAATAATTTTTAGCACAAAGTTGTCACAAAATCTGAAATTTTTTTTGGAGAACTTTGCATCAAAATGATGTAAAATAAAATCAGACAACGTAGAATGGCGAAAACGCCATTTTACACGTGAGCAGCTAGTTTTTGAACCTATTTTCAGCTGTTTATGGAAAAGTTGGGCACCGCACCACCTTGTTACAAAGATGCTAGTTCCGCCACTATTGACAGAATGCTTTTCATTTTTTGAAAAAAAGAAAAGGTGAGCTCATTGAACATTGGCTGTATAAGTATGCCAAAGATTTTAAATTCGAGCCAGCAAACATATTAGCGAAGGCTCAACTGAATAATCGAAAGATTGCGTTTTGAATTACAAGGTCAATGGTATTTGTGGATTTTGTATATCAAACTGTTCAGTAATCTGAAACGCCAAACAATAAAAATAGCAATAAACAAACAAAAAAATTCACCTGCCCCGGTGTTAGCATTTAAAACTACTTGGAATGTATTTTTATTTCTAAGGCTCTGCTATTTTACCTGTCTCTTTTATGATCCGCTCATCCATAGATCCAAAGTGAACTCGGCCACCATGCGGATCCCTAGCTCCGGGGGCTGCCGACCCCTCTTCTTGCCCTTCATCGTCCCGGAAACCTTGATATTTTACAATCGAGCCAGCTGCGTCTTTCGGAAAGTGCACCAAACTTAAATCGAGCATTTTTTGGCACAAATTATAACATGAAAATGTCTTCGTTGCATAGACTATTCAAATGAAGCAAACATTTTAGGTTAGGCATTTATTCGCGATTATGAGAAACGGGACCAGTTTACTATTGCACAAATTTGTGCACGTCATCAACGTTTGCTTAGGTCAGTCCATTGTGATTCGTTTTAGACAGATCAACATGGCCAGTAGGCACATAAAATCATTTTTAACTCGTAAATTGTAATGTGTTCAGGAAACCAGTTTGTGATCCATGCTTATTGTCATTGATTTCGCAGATCTTAAAAAATATGCATTCTCGGGGCAGAAATTCGTTGAAGGCAATCTCAAAGCAGAAAATAGAGATGAAAAAATCTATCAAACGAAGAATATTTATTTCTATATTATTTCTTTGACTCTAAACAATACTATTATCATGCACTTGATATCGAGTTAAGTACTGATTCATCTGCGTCGTAAATGTCAGTGCTGCCGACAGAGTTATTCAAATTTATTTTCTTACTGATGTAAAGATAAGAGTATGGCTGAAGATTTTTTTGATATTAATGACTGACCAGTCACAATCAAATAGACTGCGTACCTAACTGTTAAGAAACTGTTCTTATTGTAAGGCAACAGGTTTGTGTGTCATAAGTATTACTTCTAAATTAATACTGCTAGATCGACTTTTGTTAGAATCACAGGATTAAGAAAGCGGAACAACAGTATTAGTTCTTTTATTAATTTGATCTATCGCACCGCAATCACTTCCAATGTAAAACCGGTTTTTTAAATAGCCTAAAATCGCAAAATGAATTATTCTAATCAGCGAATCTTTTTTTATATTTGCGCTCGTTTCAAATTGAAATGCATCTTTTAGTAACTAAAAATAGTATGCTAAATATCCGATGCAAGTCACACGTATTTTGTATTTAGAACAAGCAATTTATACTTTCAAAGCCTTATTTTACGTGAGTAATGTGAATTTTTCTATTAAAATCACGGACGGTGTATCACTATTGTAGAGGTTTTAATAATGCCTGCTAAGGCTTTCAGTAAGTTACCAAAGGAATAAGAAGTCGGGCTAGATTGGTCAAGGAACGATTTTGGGCGTCTGAAGCTATTGTACATATTTTGGCTTCATGTTCATATTAAACTTTTCTTAGTGTGCAAACAAAAAAATTGATTTTTAATTTCTTTCCTTAGTAATAGGTATTTTCAGTTTGAAAAGTTAGAAATTGTGTTGCCTATATTTTACCTTTCGATCACATCTTTGGGCGTAATATTTCGATAGGCTTCGGTTAAATTCGAGGCTTCTAAAATTTCGCTAATGATGGCTTTATCGCCCATAACTTCGAATAGTCTTTTCAAAACCGCGTTCGATCATTTACGATGAGCACGAAGTGCTTTCATGCAAATATTTGCGAATCCTGTCACGCACGGTATAGCACTTGTTGTTGAATAGGAGGTCTTGTCGGATATAACGATCGAAAAAGGATGCTTAAACAGATATGAATATGCCTATTTCGACTAAAAGCTAGTTGGCTGATCAGTATGTTAAATAGACTAGTGCGCGAGCAACCAGCTTCTCTTCTATATAAAAATTACTAAAAAAGAAAAAATCGATACGAAAATGCACGAGCTCTGGAAAAATTCCACCTCTTTCTCGATTGATTGTGTCCTTCGTTACTAAGCGAACAGTGATAAGAATGAGGTTTCTTAATCAAAATAAGAGTACGTGTATGCATCTACTCCGTTTTGGAAGGAAGCCTATTTGTTAGGTTTGTCTAGAATAGACACACATTCAGAAAGAATAATATGAATAATTTGTGCTAATAATGTATTCAATTTTTTGCAGACAAAATGCTATGAACTTTTTCAGAAATTTTCCGGAACCTTCATTCTGAATCTCTTAATTTGAAAAGGTCGGGATAAAGAGCGACTTGAGTTTGTTTGTTTAGTATAAGTTAGGCTCAAATCTTATTTCTAGATGCTTTTCTTTAATGAAAATTATAAGGTTTTCAATCTCATGCATAGGACCAACACATTATAGTCTGTTTCACATAACTTCGTGCATAAATTCTAAGAATTTTCAGTGACAGTAAGCCGAGGGTTACGATAAGTATATATCAGATCAATGCTATAATCGCAATCTGTCAGCTTATTGTCAAAGAGACCGAAGTTTGTGAAACAGACTATAGGTAGGTAACATACATTCTAAGCCGACATCAGCAGTATTGCTGCAAGGCCATGTTTTTTAGTTTGAGCCGCTGGCGGATTTAAGGGGACGGCCACCACACCTGGACGTGGGGGGTTTGGGGAGTATGCACCCCCCCCCGAGAAACAGAAATACCCCCCTGAATTCAATTTTGAGATTTTAATGTTTTTCAGCAATTTTTTGATGCCAATGGATAATGCTCGATGAGAATCGTTGAATAATGGTGTTTTTTCGTCATGCTACCATTTTTACGGCTATTTTTTGATCTTTGAAAAATATAGCATCCCCCAGAATTTTGGTGTCGCCCACATCTATGGCGGCCACCCCCTTCCTTGTTGTAAAAAACACTTGGGCGCAATGAAGAATAGATGTGTATTTTTTGATGTTAGCCATTTTTATCACGAATTTTCAAATTTTTCGACGATCTAAAAAAAGTAAATACATCAGAAGAGTAGTTTTTGTGCAGAATAAAGATTTTTCAGCTCTCACAATGATTTGTCGCTTGTTTTTTCGGCGATTTGTGTCGACTTCTGCGTTAATATTGCAATTATTTATAAAAACTGGAAAATTCTGAAAATTCTTTTACTTTTTTGCATTAGAAATAATTTTGCCAATAAAAAGACAGCCAAAAACCAGTACTTCAAGCATAATACACGCATTTTTTAAAATTTTTGATACTTTCAGTAAAATTTTGGGTTCCGCTCTGCCACCAGTCAGAAAAGCCTGGATCCGTTACTGGGTAGAGCTTACCTTTATCATTCAATCCAACATTATTGTCAGACTAAAACATTATTTGAACAATAACTCGCAATTTGATTCAGCAGTAAACCAAAAACTTCGATTAAATGCTGGAGCTGTAAAACGACAAGTAAACCTTTATTAACAAAAATGACGAAGCAAAGATAAGAGACGTGGAAGTGCAAATATTATAAAACGCCTAAAGTTTGGGAATTATTCGCTACCTTGTACGGGTCAATACAACATTTATTTCACCTGCCCTCCAATACCATAAGTAGAAAACGAGAAAATGGGATTGAATTAATCTGCACGATTTTAGCAGTCAGGAAATCCTAATGAAATTCAGATTTTTCGCTGATCAATGTCGATATTAGATGCAGAAAACACCATTTGTAGCATCGAAAAAATCGCGAAACAACGAAAATTTTCCTCTAAAATATAATTATGCGGAGGTCTTTTGAATTCTAGAGGTGTTTTGGATTTAGAATTTTAATTTTTCCAAACAACAAAAAACACTTACAGAAATGCAATGTACAAAATTGACGTTTTTGCGTGTTTCTGTTGTTTGCACTTCTGCAGGAAAAATCAAGTCTGGCTCAAATGATTAAGATTTTGAATTTGTATTTTAAACGTCAAGAATTAAATTCCGTTTTGCAAGCATAGTTCGAAAAATCGGGAAATTATGTTGGGTGCTTCAACACTCATTTATATAATGCTTCCTTATATTATGCTAATGCACACACTTTGAGATAAATGCGATACGCCAAATATTTTATTTCTCGATAAAGGTGCGGAAATTATTTCATTTTTTGCATATGTCCTCAAGATATTGATGGTGCGATGATTTACAATAAAGCTCTAAAATCGCGCGATCATTGTATGAAAAAATTTTGACAAAAAGGCTTTCATTCAACGAAATACATAGGAAAATAAAAGAAATCAATACGCACGAAAGGATTTTGAGTGTAATAATCGCTCATTATTCCATTGAGCATTAAAGAGGTTGGTCGCTCAGCATCCCCCGTCCTGCCTTTGCTTCTACGATAAGACACGAAATCAATGAGAAAAGTCTTTCATTTCTCGTCCTTTTGTTTCAATGGGCAGAAATAGCGATGCAACAGATCCCGCAAGGGACACAGATCCATAAATAGCTAGCGAAATCAATATTGACTTCTCGGCAGCCATCTGAAGTATGCACTTGGGCAAAATTATTTATAAATGTACACATTCATATGTAGTAGCAAAGCATCATTTGATTCACACGAAATTCAGTTATGCTCAGTGACTAGCAAAATTCATAAAAGTGAAAAATTCCAATTAATACGATTAACAATAGCTCCACTCAATGTTTTTCATCAAAAATAATCATAATCAAAACAAGTAAAACTCAATTATCAAAAATAAGTAAAATGGAAAAAATAAACGAAAATGATGCGGTAATAGTGAGGGCCAGACAAGACATGTCCGTGGGGAGGTTTGGAGTCTAGACACCCAGAAGGAAAAAATTGGAAATTTTGTGAGAAAAATGCAAAAAATGAGGAAAAAAATTAGGCAAAATGAAGGCCAAGAAGAGTGAAAATTGAAAAATTGCTTCAAAAGTGCTGTATGCAGAAATTGTGCAATAATTTAGCGCTTATATCAGTTGAGGTCATTTTACTCCAAAAAGCTTTTTAATACTCCCAGGACCGGCTGACCCCCGATCCAGATCGGTCATTCTGTGAATTTATGGTGAGGTCAACTATTTATCTTAGCAAAAGTCTCAACTTGACCTATAATAGCAGTCACATAAACATCTACAAAGATTTACATTATATCCAAAAAGAATAATAATAGTTTTTCGATTACTCTACCAGGCCGGCGTGAATAAAACACATTAACCATTGCTGAATATCTGGATTAAAAACAGCCGTGTATTTACTCGTTAAGACTAAATAGATGCCGTTTTTTCTAGTCGTAAGCTTATTTGCACAGCATGGCGATTTGGGGGTCAGTCAGTGAGGTTTTTTAGTCAAAATGGCCTCAAAATCTGACATAAATACTAAAATAGCACAAATAAACGTTATTTTACACTTTCTGATCAAGATTTTCGCAGAAATTTTTATAAATTTTTGATGGAATTAGATTCGCCTTATTTCTCCCCAAAAGTTTCTTTTTTTCCATGCTTGGGGTCTAGACCACACCTGGGCGTGGGGGGAGTTGGGAGTATGCACCCCCCAGAAACCAAAATACTCCTCCCCCCAGAAATCAAAATACCCCCCAGAATTCAATTTTTGAAAATTTTTTTCGTTTTTTTCGCCATTTTTTTTTGATGCCAATGGATAGTGCTCGATGAGAAACGTCAAAAAATGGTGTTTTTCCGCCATACCACCATTTTTAAGGCTATTTTTTGACCTTCAAAAAATCTTGCACCCCCGCCCAGAATTTTCTTGCTGCCCACGTATGGTCTAGACCACATATGGGGGTGGGGAGTCTGGAAGTATAGACCCCCGAGAATCCAGCGGCTCCCGAATTGATAGACCCCCAGAATTGAATTTTCGGTGCTATTTTTGACCCCCCAGAATTTGGCTGCTGTCCATGTATGGTCTAGAGACCCTAATTCCCCCAACTGCATGTCTGGTTCCAAGCCCAACACCGAAACGACTAATGTCTCGAGGCTGCCATCAGTCGCCATTCTCAAAGTCCCAATCAGTCATCTCTCTGACAGTTTCGCAGCCATGCAAATGCATAGAAGTGAGGGATTTGGTCCTCTGGAAGTCCAAAAGACCGCCTAGAATTTGATAGATCCAGAATTGGATTTTCGAAAACTATCTTTTTTCAGCAATTTTTGAAGCCAAGGAAAAGGTTTGATGAAAAGCGTCGAAAATTGTGTTTTTGCTCCTACCATAATTTTTTTAAAGCATTTTTTAAACTTTGGCATTTCATAACATGTCATTCGTTTGACGCGTATGAGAGGGCTTTGGGCGCTACAAAAGTCGCTGAATGGACAAGAGAAAAATCGGGCCCAAATCTCTGAAAATGTAGACGAGAATGATCGGTCTAAATCATTCATTAAGCATAATTACGAGAGCTACCCTAAAGTCTGTAGCGCTTTTCATATCATTCTTGGACGAGGAAGCTTGGATTTTATTGATTTTTATTCCCGGCTCCCCACCCCAGAGCGATTTTCGCCTTTCTGTGATAGTTAACAGACATCTCGTATATACCCACTGTTTTGGTGATCAGAAATTCAATGGTTATGCTGAGAAGAGAGTAAGACATGGATTCAGGAGGTTGCTAATGTGGGACTAAAAACGTGTCGGTGCGTTGTCAATGGCTATTTTCAATGTACTAAGTCAATAGTGTGAGATGGAGCACAATTGCTCCCATTTTACTTGCGCAACGAAGGGTGATATTACTGATCCGATTCGGAAAAGGGAAGAACAAGTTCCAACGGCTAATGCTCGCGTTGTTGTGGGATAAACCTTTAAAAATAAAGCACTTTGAGTAAAAGGCCATCTCTTCAAATGGAACAGTAAAAAATGTGTTAGTTTGTGAATCTGTTTTCTAATGGGTTTCGTTCAGTTCTGCGCATATTCTTTTAGGCTGGGGAGAGCGAAATTTTGAAGCGCCGTTTTTGGGCTCAAAACAAACGGTAAACACGCGTCAGAAACATAATTTTTCGACGTTTCTGACGATGCTGTGTCTTTCTGGAGCGTAAAATCATTAACAAATTTCAAAAAAACACTAGAAAAATTGAAGTGAATTAAAATCAAAACAAAAGTATACCGACTTTTGAGCAAAGAGATAGCTAAAAACGCTTTAAACAGCACCATGTCTACAGATTTTTCGGAAAATCAGGACTTTTCTGGGAAGTCAATAACCCCCCAATCCCCTTCCCGCAAAGATCACTTATGCATGTACAGAAGGTTGAACGTCGATTTGCATTGCTTACTTCAGGAGTATAGACGAATACGCCCTGTATGACACCCTGAGCCGCTCCTCGAGCCACAAATATGATGACCGTCGTCGTTGTCCTGTTGCGCAAACAAATTTGAAAAAGTACGATTTGAGTCAAAATGTCATCAGAAAAATAACCTATCAAAGCATATGAAGAGCAGAAACAAGAAGGTGCCAAGAACAAAGTACTCGAGTGCCAACGTTTTCTTTCGTCCAAACCACTCGATAATTACGGCTGTGATTAATATACCTGAAAAAACAAACAAATGCGATGAAAAAATGAGATGTAGTTCTCTAAACGCAGTGGATCAATTAACCTGGAAATTCAGCGAAAGTTGTCCATAAGACGTCGACGTAATCTCTTTGTGACATGGGAACACAATGAAATGAGCACGAAGAATCCTCATTTTCTTTCGAAACACCTTCATTTAATTGATGTTGTATAAAAAAATAAGGTAAAATGACCGATATTAAGAAAAAATAAAGTAACCATTGCTACTTGTAAGAATATTATGTTAAACAGTGACAATTTTAACTGATATGCTTTTCCAAAACGAAGCGGCTTTAAAAGTCCCAGTGTATATGTAATAAGTGACTAAATAGGCTTTGTTGCAAATTTATTGAACACTGCGAGATAAGTACGCAAAAGCATAATTAAACACTACGTCATACATGTAACAGGCGGATGGGGGATTCCCTTCACCCAAAGTCGGACGTCCTCCCCACCTCCCCAAATCCAGAAAATCTTTGACCCCTCCCCTCCCGATGTTTGGAAAAATTTAATTTTTTTGGCCCTTTTATAGGCTTTTTGGCCAAAAATTGGAGTTCATTAACTTCCTCCCTAAAAATTGCCGGTACCCCTCCCCAAATTTCGAGCCGTTACATGTATGCACTACATTCATTGTTCAGCGAAAAAACTTACCGAAACATCTAGGTGAATTAAGCAACTCGGTCGTTAATAAAACAATCCTAAGTAAGATAAGGCGCAGTTCATCCTTAAGCAAGAAAGCACGTATTGCAAGATATGTATACATAAAGCGGATACAAGTTTACCATAGAAAGAACAATAGTAATGTAGTTAGTCGGAATTCAGGGGTAAATAAGTCCAACATTTGACCTCTTTTTGACTTCATTATCCTTAATGCAAAATCGACTATATATACTATATTTTGCATACCATACAACCACACCTGGGCGTGGGGGTTTGGGGGTATGCCATCCCCCGAGAAACCAGAAATACCCCCCAGAAATCAAGATACCCCCAGAATTCAATTTTTGAAAATTTTTTTCGTTTTTTTCGCAATGTTTCGATGCCAATGGATAGTGCTTGATGAGAAACGTCGAAAAATGGTGTTTTTCCGCCATACGACCACTTTTAAGACCATTTTTTGACCTTTGAAAAAATCTTGCACCCCCGCCCCCAGAATTTTCTTGCTGCCCACGTATGCAAACAACTAAAGTTTTAAGTTTTGTTAACTTTTTTAACTCATTTAATTTTGTCAACTTCTTTAAAAATTTTTTAACTTTTCACTTTATTACCTTTCAGCCGAATTGAAAAAACACAACGACGCAGCATCAAATATCTCAACAATTTAAAAACGAACACTTCAAGAAATCAAATGAGATGAAGCTTTGTTATTGCTAATGCATTGTTACAGATGTACTTACCGATATGTTTGTCAGCAATTTTCCGTTGATCATCGGCTTGCCATTTTCCTTGGCAATGAATTTCAGAATACTTATGGCCTTTTCAGTCTGGCCTGAAGCCACAAGAAAACGTGCGCTCTCTGGCAACCACTTAAAAATTATATAACATTCCCCAGAGGCGTAGCCAGGCTTTTGGTTCGGGGGGGGGGTAAACAAAAAATTTTTAAGATTACTTTTGCATTGAAAGCTCTGGTATGGTACAGTAACACGTTAGTAAAATAAACTGAGTTTTTCGACCTTTAGTAAAGAAGTGAATCCTAGCTAATTTATGAGTTTCTGACGATCAAAAATACAAAAGTGCATGCGCCAAGCGCCAAAAATTTTCAGAAATTTTTACCGTTTTCATAAGGAATTTATGGCCATTTGTTGACAAAAGATTCGGGATATCATAAGTGGCGCAAAGTGCCAAGAAATTTAGTCATTTTTTACCGCCCTTAACATTTTCTTGCTCTGTGAAGACTAATAACCTGGCAGAGCAGAAAATAATCAAATTTGTACAATACAATTTTGGCAGTTGAAGCTTCTAACAAGAAAACTGCGAATTACTAACTTATAGTCTGTATCTCCGACAATAAGCTGACAGATTGCGATTATAGCATTGATCTGATATATAATTATCGTAACCCTCGGCTTACTGTCGTTAAAAATTCTTAGAATTTATGCACGAACTTATGTGAAACAGACTATAATATGAAGATATTTTGACTGATTCAGGCTTACGCAATGCTGGAGCTTTACAAAAAGGAAAGAACAGTGACCCGCGGCGCTATGCGCTGGAAAATGTTGAATTTTTTGCTGTTTAAATTCAATTTATACCGCTTAAATCATATAAAAGACGCAAGCTGTTTCACATAAGTTCGTGCATAAATTTTAAGAATTTTTATCGACAGTAAGCCGAGGGTTACGATAATTATATATCAGATCAATGCTTTAATCGCAATCTGTCAGCGTATTGTCGGAAATAGTTTTAAAGTTTATGACCAAACTTGTGTGAAACGGACCTATAATTCCGGCGCTGAGCGCCGGAAATTTTGAAAATTTATAATCCTTTTATCTTTTTTGTCCTCCTAAAAATTTTGTTGTACATAGACAACGAGATTTTACGGCTGGGGGTCTGGGATGGCGCGCTCAAGCGTTCATAGCGGGGTCCGGAACAAAAGCCCGGAAAACTTTGTAAGAAAAGCACTTTAATGTTAAATAGTGACTTTAAATTTTCGCGAAATCGGCTAAATTTCGATTCTAAATTAGGCCCCAAAACACTTGAAATTTATGAACTCCTACATTGCACAAAACTTCTGAACTGTAATGCTTATTCGCAGCAACCGGTCGCTGCGAATAAGGTATAGACAGATGTTTAAATGAAAATTTTGTTTTTACCGTTTTCAGGCCCATTTGTGGCCTTCTTATTAACAAGACGTCGTTCAGAAAACAGAAAATGCGCAAAAAAAAAGAAAATTTGGCCATTTCTTCCATTTAAAATAGGATTATGTGTCGTTGTAAAGAAAGACAAACAAAGCAGAGTGGTAAGCAATCATTTTCTCACTTTACTACAATGCTCAACAAGCATGCACAATTTCATTCAACGAACAAATAGTGCATCAAATCACTAAATTGATGTGAAGTGCTAAATTGTTTTAGCTGACTCAAGCTTTGAAATTCATTGGATCTGTATAACAATAAATAATAATGACTAGGCGCGAAGCGCCGGAAAATTTTGACGTTCTAGCTTTTCTGAACTCAATTTTCTAGACACAATTATTGCGCTAGAAAAATCAACAAAATTTCTGAAAATTTCGGTGAGGGGGTTCATATGCCCCCAATGCCCCCTGGCTATGCCTATGGCGTTCCCTTTCAAAAGAATTTAAAGCTTATGAGTGTCCTTTAACGAATCAGAACTTCAAAAGAAACGTAGCAAATAAGTTCATATCTGAAAAAAGACGTTACATACATACTTGCAATTAAGGTCCGCTAGATTTTTTAAAGCAAGTGCTTATTTTTATAAAACATAGTACATATAGCCCCAGCATTCAGGAATTTATTCAAGGGAGATCGCCTAAACTTTGGAAATGTGTATAATGCGTTCATGAGCGATTTTACGTGAAAAAACTTTTTCAACGTATTTTGCGTTTCTGGATACTTGTGGTGGTAAAATGTAAAAATAGAATGATTCAAAATTTGCAGCCTTTTCAAGAACAAAGCAAAAAGTACATAATATAAAAATCCGGCGCGAAGAGCCGGAAATTTTTGTTATTTTTTATCTTTTTAAAGTCAATTTCGTAGCTTGATTAGACGTCAAAAAATTTCGATATTCTTATCCTGTTAAGCTCAGTTTTGCAGCTTTCTGAGTATAAGGAAAGAAGTAATGATATCTGGCACGAAGTGCTGTAGATTTTGTCCTCTTAAGCTCAATTGTAGCATTCTAGGCTAAATAATGCACGAATTATAGGCGCGGAATGTGATCCATAACAATGAGATTCATGAAGTAACGAAAGTTTATATTACAGGTAAAATAAGAAACAATTTGAAAGCAAAGCGTTATTCTTTATCCTTACTAACATTCTGATCAATCGCTAGGGTATGGCTCAGATTAAATGACGCTAATCAGACAAAAGCACGGTAGATGAAGCCCAAGAATCGTTTAACGTCAAAAATGCCGAAAAATTGATGGTACGAAGCAGAAAGCTTATTTTTAAATGTTTCTCACAAATCTCCATCTGTCGGCATCAAAAAAATGTTCGGACATCGAGAAAGTATTTTAAGAATGGAATAGCATTTGGCCAATTTCGTATAGCTGTCTAAATCACAAAAGATTCAAAAGCCTCGTCCACTTATGGTCCGTTTCACATAACTTCGTGCATAAATTTTAAGAATTTTTATCGACAGTAAGCTGAGGGTTAAGATAATTATATATCAAATCAATACTATAATCGCAATCTGTCAGCTTATTGTCGGAGATAATTTTAAAATTTATGACCGAGCTTGGGTGAAACAGACTAGAAGATGACAAGACATTGCTTCTTTTCCGTTCCGTCGAAGCCCAAAAACTGACGGGCTTTGAGAAATGTTGTTATTGCTAGCATAACTTTCAATTAGCCAAATCGAATTTTTTTGTGCAAAAGGTATTTTCTGTCCCACAAAGCATTTTAAGCAATTGATATGAGGAATTTAAATATCTTACAGCGCAGCAAACGGCGAATACTAGCATGGGAATCGATGAGAGGACCAATAGCCACCGCCATCCTAAATTTGGCATGACCAGCATGGCCAGTACTGTGACAAAAACAGTCCCAACTGGCCAGAGAAGAGCTTAAAAGTTCAACGATATTCTCATCTTGATTTCGCGGTGACCTGTTTGTTACAGCAGGGTAAGGACAGCATAAAAGTAGAAAGCATCTGTATGTTTCATATGAATTTGAGTATAACATTTAGAAGTTAGCGATAGTAAGCCGACAGTTCATGAAAATTATGGATATACTCGATCAATTTTAATACAATTATTTAGAGCTTATGCAAATCTATCGCATACACACGCACATATTTATTATGATGACTCATCATCATCATCGCTATCAGCACTAGAACGAAAAAATGAAACAACTCCAAAGAACGTTCTATCCCGTTTCTGCGACGTCCCGAATTACCGACCGTCCCGGTTCATCGACAGACCATGATTGATGTGTGGCTAGTGTCACCTTTCACATTTTTAAGCTGCAGTCAGAGAAACGGGAAAATCATAGAATCGGGATGGTCGAAGAATCGGGACATAATCACACGTTAGCGTGGGGTTTGGGGGTTTACACTTCCCCAGAAGTTGAGAAGCCAAAAGGATTACTGTAGACCCTCAGAATTCTATTTTTAGTAACATTTTTGGGCGATGTTTTGACGATTTCACCTAATCTAACCCCCAAACAATCCCAAAGAACAGCGGTCACATTCGAATCAACAAAGATTTAATGCGAGTGATAAATTTGAATGTTCGTTTGAATTTAGAGATAATTTGAATAGTTAAACTTATACAGCAATGTATCAATTATACACGATTTTTCTTTGGAGTCCGATACCCTGTAATGATTTTATGCTCTTTTAAAAAACATTTCTATATTTTGCTTTTTACCAACTTCGATTAGGACAATAGCTCTGGCTCGGCAAGGAGGTCGGAAGATACTCTGCGTAAAGGGTGAGCCTACAAGGCAAAATATACTTTTCAGCTAAAGCATGGGACGAAATAATCAACGAAGTCGATGAATTATTCAATTTTACAAAATTTATGCGCAGACTTGATAAGAATGAACTAATTTTTCGCATGCACACCAAGTAATTTAATTGCTGACTGATAAAATCAGATTTTACTCTCTGTTCATCTGTAATGAAGGACGCAAGATACCGGCATAAGTACATTAATTTTGATAACTGTAATTAATGATGATGATTATATGTGCAATTTTTTATGTTTTGAAGTTCGGCTAATTCTTAAAAATTTTTCCGAACTTTTCTAAATTATATATTAAAAATGAACAGCAGAATTTTCAAAAAAATATTTGAAATGCCATTTAAACTTTATCAAGCGCCAATAAGTGCAGGTGAAAATTGAATGTTTTACCCAAAGTTAAGCTTAAAAGTGCATCTTCACCATACATGATCTTGAAGGTTTTGGACGAGGATTCTAAATTGTTCATCCCTCAAAAAGATTTTAAAACCGGGAGAAATCTTTCCAACCCCAGAATTCCTGATTTCCCAAAAAAAATCGTAGAAAAGGTTTTGTTTTAAGGAATTTAGCTATCTGTCCGCTCAAAAGTGTCAAATTTTTAGCGCTTCGCGCTGTTGAATTTTTTGATATTGTTTCGAAACTTTATAATATTTCTACGTTCTAGAAAGTAAAATATATGGTCAGAGACGCAAGAAAATTATTTTTGACGCGTATCTACCGTTTATGAGCTAAAAAAGGCAAAAATTTTGATTTTATCCCCAGAACTGGCATGCTGCGCATGTCTGATCTTCATTAACTATTCAAGCCGATGAAGAGAGTCTCGCATTAAATAATTACCTAAAAAATTAAAATTCGTAATTAATAATTACATAACTAATTGCATAACTGCGCTCAACGACACTTAATCCGATCCATTAATAATTATTTGAGCTTATTACAATTATTCAAATTTTATTTTTTCAATAGTCAAAGATTTTAAAACTCCAGCGGCCGGTTTCACAATGCGTACTCTGGCGCTAAAGGCGACTTTGCAAGGCAAAGTCGACTTTTCTAAATCCAACTTTGACTTTTTCAGTTTCACAAAGCGTACTTCAGTCACATAGTCGACTTTACATCTGAAGAAAAAACGACTTTTTCAAAGACAGGTCGGACCGCTCTTTGGAACCAAAGTCAGAGTTTATTTAGTATGTTTCTCACGACCTCCCCATTCTAAATATGAAATCTGCTCGAATATAGATTTCCAAGTCACTTTTAAGAGACTGTAATTAAGTTGTATTAAAACTGATATTGAGTGTAGTACAATAGTTCAAAATCAACCTTTGTACAATTCCAAGCATCTTTGTACAGACTCAAACATCTTACATCTATCTCAACTGTTTGAATAGATTTTATACCGGAAATGAAAACTATTTGACACCTTTTGCACTGTCTTTTTGCTGTTCGAGGATAAAATTTACTTGTTAATTTTGTTACATTGAATTCATAAGCAAAGTGTTTATTTCGAGATTCATATTGCAATTGTTGTATCATTTCTGATTGTGTAATACAAGTCATTTTAACTTTCTGAGTCGACTTATACGAGTATGTGTAAATTTAATCAAAAACTAATAAAAATTTTGGCGCTCCGCGCCGAACTTATATTATCATCAACTGAATTTAGTAATGTAACACTTTTTGGACAGCACGCGGGTCGATGATCACAGACTGATAGTTATGCAAAAATGTGTACGGTATAGCATATCCGTATATTAAATTTACAAAAAAAATTTTTGATCGAACAAGGACTTTTCTAATGATCTTTGTACATTTATATACAGAGAGGCTCGTACAAAAAAACAGTGGTTTTCACTATTTAGCATGCAAAGGGACATGAAAATTTCAGCCTTTGCAGAAGAACGATTGACCTATACCAAACTGTATCAACATAAGCCCATTTCAGAAATCCGTACCTCAAGTTATTAATCAACATGAAAAAGTTGATTTGAAATATTTATAAAGCAAACTTGTATATTGTTTGAGCCCTCAGGTGAAACTTTGGAAGCTACAAAGTCGACTTGTCAAAGTCAGAGGCTGTGTTGCGAAGCCCATTCTTCAAGTTGACTTTTCAAAGTCGACTTTTGCAAGAAAAGTAGGGTTTGCGCAATCAAGTCAACTTTTCCAAAGTATACCGTTGTGAAACAAGCCCCAGGTGTTCAAACATGCTGCCGCTATTGCATGTTTCGTATTTTTGATAAACAAATTAGCCCGCTAATGAATTTATTACAAACAATGCTTAATTTACGATTAAATGCTTACGTACGACTGTAATGCGCCACCAATGCTAAAGCCTGTTATTCCTCGCAAGATTAGGATCCAGATTAGATTAGGCGCAAAACCACTCAGTACACCGTAATAAAACGTAAAAGCTGAACTTGTTATTAGAATCTAAATACGAAAAGAACATGATCAATGAGTCGAACAACTCCAGTCTTATGTTAATCATTCATAGAGAAGAATCGCACAAGTAACATTTCATTTTGTCTAGAACGACTTTTGTTTTAATTGTTTCACTGATTTATTTCAGTCACTCTTGCTGAATCGAAGTTGTTGAATTGAATCAAATTGATTAAATTAATTGATTAAAAGCCCATTAAATCTTATTGAATCTTAATGCATTCGTTTCCTTACGTTTTTTCCTTTTTTATCTTTTATATTCTTCTAACTTTCTACATAGCTCAAAGAATCTTATCCTTTTTTACTAACTTGATTGTCTATAATTGTTTGATGCGTTGATATATCTTGATGATGCATTTTAGCGAACAAAAGCAAGTAGGTACGAGTATTAATGCAAGATAGAAAAGTCTCTTAAATATTTTGATTTACTAAGTCAAATTGTAGTCTTTTTAAATTACTTAACGATTACTGTACATATACTGAACGAGTAACCCGCTGACGTCTCATGCGTATCCTCTTGGTTCGTGGTCATACGTGTTCTGGGGCGGTTTGCAGGGGATCAACAACCCCCCCCAGAATAGCAAATGACTCTCCGACAAGATGGCTGCGACCCCCCCCCCGAAATTATCGAGTTTTCGATGTGAAAGCAGTGTTTTTTTTTGTACAAGGTCCGTTTGTACATGTACAAAGATGGTCCCCAATGTCTTTGTACATTTTGTACATGCAAATTTTTGTGTACTATAATATAGTACAGTAGCGATTTCAGAGCGGTAAAACAGGGTTTTCGATCTTTGGTAGTGTATTTTAGCTAATTTCTGGGTTTCTGACGCCAAAAATTACTAAAAATTATCTGAAAACGGCGCGAAGCGCCGAAAAAATGTTGACATTTTTCCATTCTAAATGCAAATTCTGCCATTTTAAAGATATATAGGACAAGTAATTTATCAGTTCGGCGCGAAGCGCCGAAAATTTCGAGATTTTACACCTTTTTACAGTTTTTGTCTTCCTAAAAATCTTTGTACATTTTGTACACACAAATTTTGGGTACTATAATATGGTACAGCAGCGATTTTAGTGTGGTAAAAACAGAGTTCTTCGACTCTTCGTAGTGTTTTAGCTAATTTCTGGGTCTCTAAGGGCAAAAATCACTAAGAATCGTCTTAAAACGGCGCGAAGCGCCGAAAAATTTGACATTTTTACTTTTGAAATGCAATTTCTGCCATTATAAAGATATATAGAACACACAATTACTCATTTCGGCGCGAAGCGCGAAATTTCTCGAATTTCAGACCTTTTTTGCAATTTTTGTCTTCCCAAAAATCTTTGTACATGTACAAAGACGGTCCCGAAAAGTCTTTGTACATCGGGAAAAATCTTTGCCGAGTACAAAAAAAAACCGTGTGTGAAAGTGTGCCTTTTCACGCGTTTTTAGCTAATTTCTGACTGAAAAGTCTCAAATTTAAAATTTCCGACGCTTCACGCCACATACACATTTTTGACTGTATTTTGTTCAATATACTCGATTTTTTTCGAATTTTCCTGAAATTTTTTGTTTTTGTTTTAGAAAGAACAAGCATTGTCTGAAACAAAAAACAGTGTTTTTGACCATCGTTGTTAGCCCAAAAATACACTCTTTAAAAATTTTTCGGGCCTGACCCCCAGAATTCCTATGCTGTACATGTATGGTCGTAGTTAGGCTGCAAATTTCATCCAGTCCGATTACTTAATTTATTAAATGCTAATCGAACGAAAATCGGCCTGATTAAAATCAGGTTCAAAGTAAAATGTAATGGCATGTACCGTACACAAATTTAACTGATAGACTGGTTTAACATTGACGAGGTAATATCCGTCTGATTTGAAGAACGATATGCATTAGGTATTTATTTCAATGAACCCGACTAAAGATTTCAAATTTGTGTCCAGTTAAGTAGCCAGAGAAATGAACAATGAGATTTAAAACTTGCATTACAAGAAGCGAAATTCATTACCGATTTTCGTCCATGTTTGTCAGTCAGAAATCCCCAAAAAGGAGCTCCTATCGTCATTCCAACGAAGACAACCGTAGTTAAGATGGCGAGCTGCCACATCTCTAAGTGCCAGTCGCACTTTAATGCTGGTGCGAGTATGCTTAAAAGCATGGTTTCCATGGCATCGGCCATCTATTAATGGTGGGAAAATTTTTTGACTTGAAGCAAATTCATTGAACACTTATTAATAATATTGCTATCGTATACACACGTTAAAAAAGGGTTAAAGGCCGGGACTGCCAATAAAGATTATTAAAAAGAAAAGCACGGATCCACGTCTCATAATAATTAAATTGCCAGCTAGATATGTACCTAGATACTTTCGACCATACCTGGGCAATGCAGTGCCACCAGAAGCGACTTCGATAACATAAGAATTTTTGTTGGGTGGTACCGGAAAAAATTCTGATGAGGGGGGGTGAAAATTATTGAGCATAAAAATAAGAAAGTAAAAAAATTATTAAAAAAAAAACATATTCTTTATATTATTTAGTGGATATCTCAACCATCCAACCATCCAACCACCCAACAGGTCAACCAACCAACTAACGAAACAACAGGCCAGCCAAACAACCAACCAACCGACCACTTCTTTAGCATATTATGTTACGTCTAAATGTCAGAAACGCAATATTTTTCAGTGAAAAAACAATCAAAGAACTTAGACCTGTCAAAAAAACAGGCATTAAGCAATTTTGTAATTTTTTCATTTATACACCACATGTCTGCAAGAATTTTTCGCTCAAAGATGATGTTAAAACGTTAAATTATTAGAAATTATATTAAAATATATTTAATCCACGCCCGCAGTGACACTAAACCTATTACTAATAGAAAAAGGCCTTTTACGTAAATTAAAACATAAAATTTACCCATGCTAAGCCAGTAAGAATCGATAATTTTATTTGAAATTTCCCGAATCCAAATTGATCTACTGCCTCGTCTATGCTGAATGGTGCAACTAAAGCAAACAAACGCACCTTCAAATTGTCGGACAAAACAAGTTCAATTTATCATACGTTAGGTTTGAAGCTTTTCTTGAGCAAGATTTTATCTTGTCTATTTTAAATTACAAGATGCTTTGTACATGATCTGCTAAGCCAAACTTTAATGGATTTTATTTTATGTTCGAAGCGTTCTCTGGATATAAAACTACTTGAAAGTAATAGTCTTAGACGAAGAAAGGCTGACATACTCATAATTAGGAATAATAGAATCAGGGACTTACGAATTATGGTCATTCGTTCATACAGCGAATTATGAACGTTTCATGAATCGGTGACCAAGCTAAAACCTATTACAATAAATTATTTATCGCCCCATAAAAAGCCTTTAAGCCATAAGAAGAATTTTCATTTACATACTTCTTTCGAGCAAGTGATTGATCGGGAATTAATATAGATAATAATGCGTATATTTTTTGGGTAGGCAGTTTAAATAAAGCATAGAGAATATGACGTTACTCGTCTTAAATTTGGTTAGATACTTTAGCAAGTTACCTGCTACCAATATATAAATTAAAACAATATTTACGTTACACTGAAAACAAAACTGCGTGTTTAGATTATTCATATAACTAGAGTTTGTTCCCTTCCGACGCTATTCATTTTCTGAAAATCAAAATATAGATCGCGTTTGAGCGAATGTTTGCATTTCTTTCTGCACAATGCGTAAATAACATAGGTGGACAGCACCGAAATTCTGGGAGGGTTAGGTCAGAAATGGTCTTAAAAATGGTGGTATGGCGAAAAAACACCATTTTTCAACGTTTCTCATCGAACACTATCCAATGGCATCAAAAAATTGCGAAACAAAAACAAAAAAGTTTCGAAAATTGAATTCTGGGGGGTATTTTTCGTTGTTGGGTGTATTCGAACTTCTGGCGAGTGCATACCCCTAACCCCCACGCCCATGTGTGATAAATAACGTCTAAAACGCTCTGCTTTTGGCAAAAAGATTAAACAGGTTTTATCATATGGTCTTTGCGCGGACATATATAGATGTCAAACTCCATAGAATGAACATTCAAGATCGTGATTCAAGTTCTAAAATTGCCGCATGATATTCACAGAATCTTCAAACATTAAAATAAGGCATACTGAAGGTCATTCTTAAGCTTCTTGGCTACGAAATTCCATGTGAAGAAAATAGAGAGTTGCAGGAATAGGAAAGGCAAATAGGTAAAGGTATGAAGGCTCTGTCGGTTTCACAGTTAATTTCATCAGAAAGTGTGCCGAATTTTTTCGAACACCTTCACTCTAAGAATTGGTGCATGTCTTGAAAATCACAATGGCGCCTAAAGTTTTTTCCGCAACCCGGTCGTAAGGAAATTTCTCTTAATGTTCATTGATAAAAATTCGGGTTTTCAATCACGTTGATTTTCTGAAGCTGTTTCTCAAATGGTCGTATTGAATAAAAGTATTCACGGAATTAAATTATACGATGAAATAATGATGAATAAGTCCAGCACTTGTTCGAGTGAACAAAGTATGCTCATGGAATGTACCTAGACTATTTTCAGCGTATATACGAGGGTGTTCAAGAAGTTTTTAGTCTGAAATACCTCTGAATGCAATAGAATGTCTAAACCAATTTTGTTTTTCAAATCCATAAACACTAATAAACTTATTCCATTTGTATTCTGCACATTCAATGCTTTTGAATTGAATGCTTTACGGTTGGGCTTCAAGCCATGCTTCTGTAGCCTTCTGCAGTTCAAAATTGTCCGGAAATCTGGTTCCACGAAGATGCTGTTTCAATGTCTAGATAGACACAAGTTACTTAGTGCCAGGTCTAGACTGTAAGGTGGGTGATTCGGAGTTTTAAATCCACAGTCATGGATGGCAGCCTGGGAAACTCGAGCCTAGTGGACTGGAGCATTGTTATGAAGGAGCAGCAAACGTTTGTTCAGAATCCACGCCGCTTCTCCTTTGCTACTTGCTACAACCGAACCATTAATTTTGCATAATAATCACCTGCAATTGTATTCTTGTGTGGCATCATCGTGCTCCCATTGCATGAATTCCTGCTTGCTCTACCGGATCCCAGTAATGAAGCCAAGTTTCATTCCCAGAAACAAGACAGGAATAAAAATCATCCGGGTTGGCTCTGAACAAGGTCAAAAGATCTTTGCTGCACGCAGCATGTTGGTCTTTTTCAAGTTTTCCAAGGTTTTGGGCATCCAAAATGCACAACCCTTGGACATCAGCAAATGGTTGTGAATAATGTTAAAATAGTTCCAGCAGAGACTTCAATTTCCGAAACTAAAGACTGACCTTTATCCGCCTATATCCATCAATCAGGTTGGCAACTTAGCCAATAATCTCAGGCGTGACCTCTTCCACAGGTCAGCGCCGGACCTTGGATCATCCTCGATTGATTGGCGACTAAGCTTGAATTCGGTTGCCCAATTTTAGACTGTAGTGTAGGAAGGGAAGGCGTTACCATGAATGTTGACCATTTGTTCGTGAATTTTGGTTGGTCTATGCCTTCAGCAGGAGTAGTGATGTAAAAGATCCAGATTTTTAGCCAGATCCAGATCCAGATAAAGATCGGCTTTAGATTTCCTGGCAGATCCAGATCCAGATCAGATAACCAGATCAGAAAATAATTAGATCCAGATCCAGATCGTTTTACCAGATCAAAATTTAAAAAGATCCAGATACAGATACAGATCCAGATAAAAATATTTTTTGTGCAGCAATTTGTATTGCTGGAAAGGAGGGCGTTAAGGGCCCGAGCCCACATGGATTGGGGGGTCTCGGGTGGCAGGACTAATATAAGAGCCCCCAGAAGGGTCTGGGGCAGAGCCGAGTAAAATTTGCATTTTAGAGCTTTTACATAAAAATGATATCAGTAAAAATTTTCTAAAAAGTAAAAACTCACAAGTTTAAACTATTTACCTATGGGCATGAAATTGAGACATAAAAAATGTAAAAATTATTACAACAGCTTTAATGGACAACTTTATAAACAAAGGGCAATAAATATTCACAGGAACGTGCGATGTTTGTCTTTTTTTGTTTTTCTTTACACTCAAAACTGACTGTGTAAAAAAGGTGTAAAGTTTTGGCGTAAAGTTATAACATATAGCGAATTTTTGGGGTTTTTTACCGGGCTTGTGGACAACTCAGTATTGACTCTTCAAAGAATTTCATGGCATAGATTTGTAGAGGAAGGAATTCTACAGATGGAAGTCTTTTTGTTTTTTGAATTTCACCTAGTTCTCGAATAGGAGTGTAAAGAGTGCGAAAATCTGGGGGTTAAAAGACACATTTTTGTCGAGTTTTCGACTTGTTTATGTCTGCCAACAACTCCAGTTATGAGATTTGAGAAATTTTTTCTGACAGAAATGTTTTACGAATCAAGGGCTATCTTGTGCTTACCAGCAAACTTTTCTAGAATCAATACGCAGTTAGTAACAGGGGTTTAAACTTTACACTCAGTGGGTGAGTGAAAAGAAAGATTTTGTCCAAGATTTCTCTGACAACTTTTTCGCTTATGAGTTGGGATGAATTGATAAAACAGAAATAAAGTAACTTTTAAGGGCTACACGTCGAAGCAAGCCGCGTTCAAAAAAACGTAATATTGAGGTGTTCATGGGGGTGTAAAGTTAGAAATCTGAGGCGTAAAATGTAACGTATTTTGATTAGTAAATCATATCAAATATTTTGCGGAACATAAGTTTGGCACATACAAACGTACTACAATCAAAGGGCTACAAACTGGCCCGAACCGAATTTATTTACACTCAATAAGGCGTTAGGTTCAGATTTTTAGAGTTTACAATGTGGTGGACAGTGGAAAATGCGTTTTTGTCTATTTTTTTGTGCGCCACTTTCTCTGTTCAGAAGTCGGGCAAGGTCGAATAGGATAAAAATAAAGTACTTTCTAAGGGGTACGCGTCACAGCGAATTGCGTTTGTTTACATCAATATTTAGCTTTTTCAGGAGGTGTAAAGTCTAAAAATGGGGGAGTTAAATGTGTTTCTGTCTTGTTTTTTTCCGCCAAGTTCTGGGTTATGAGTCTGGACATAATCTCAAGTTAACAGGAAAAACAAATGCTTCTTTCGATCGCTTGTAAGGAAGGAAGGTTGTATTATTTCAGGGGGCATAGGTGGGCAGCACCGAAATTCTGGGGAGGGGTGAAAAAATTTGCAAAGGTTAAAAAATGGTCTTAAAAGTGGTCGTATGGCGAAATAAACACCATTTTTCGACGTTTCTCATCAAGCACTATCCAATGGCATCAAAAAATCGCTAAAAAGCAAAAAAATTTCAAAATTTGAATTCTGGGGGTTATTTCGATTTTCGGTGGGGTATTTCAACTTCTGGGGGTGCATACCCCCAACCCCCACGCCCATGTGTGGATATCACTATCAAATAACACAAACAATGCATTTACCTAACAACACAAAATACAATACTAAGAAGAAACCAGCTTAATTTCAATTCAACAAAGAAAAACGTTGTTAAAATTCAGGAAAAATGACAGATGCACCTACTAAAACTATACATGTACAGCATAGAAATTCTGGGAAGTCAAGGTCAAATTTTTTTCAAACATAAAAAAAGCGATAAAAATGGCCCATGGGCACTGAAAACATTGTTTTTTAGACGTTTCTCGATGTCGCGCATCGACTGAAACAACTCTCTCAACAAAAAATGTTTCGAAAAAATTTAAGATTTCCTCATTTTTAGGCAAAAAAGTCTCTCAAAGGTCAATTCTGATGATAATTTATGTGAAAAAACAACCTTCAATACATTTTTATCACTTAAGTTACTTTTCTGCAGAGCTTCAAAAATTTTTCTGAAAGCAAAAAATTGGGGGTAAGTGGCACTTTTTGGCCATTCTTTGGGGTTAGCACGGATATAGGGGGTCAAACACCCCAACAGACACCTCCCCCACCCCCGCGTGCATGGGTGATGTCTCAACAGCCTCACCAGTCCCAACAGCCCTACCTTCCCAAGAGCCCCACCGTTTCAACAGCCTCACCAAAAATCCCAACAGCCCCACCGTTCCAACAGCCCCACCAATAATCAGAACAGCCCCAAACAATGCCAACAGCCCCACCAATCATAACAGCCCAACAAATCCCAACAGCCCCACCGTTCCAACAGCCCCATCGTCTCAGCAGCCCCACCAGTAATCCCAGCAGCCTCACCATTACTGCAATCGCTATTATACGATATAATAAAATCAGGCAATATTAATTTTTTTTGAAAGATATTTTTTGACTATTTTCCGAATTAGTATATTTCATCAAGACCATAAACGAGTGTGCAGGTTTACATTTTCAGAATAAGTCCACCCGAGAAACTGGTAGACCTGCTAGAATTGAAGCTTCAGCAATTGTGCGCAATCTAGGATTTTGCCTCATTTGAGTCATCTCGCAAGATTGGATTTCCGCTCATTATGGTCTACTTTACACTGCCAGGAAAAAATGAAAAATGTTCTGGTGAAAAAGGAAAGATAAGTGTTAAATTTAAATGAAAATCAAAACTTTCACGCTATCTGCTTCAAAATAGCCAGAAAATGTGGATTAGCGTAGTTTTTACGCTACGCTATTTTGACATTCATACCAGTTTTGAGGTCAATTTTTGGCTCAAAACTCCTTCTCCAGACCGGTCGTGCTGTGCATCTATGATTATAAGAGTGGGGCAGTTGGAACCAACATTGGCAGCTAACAAATTCTGTGGGTCTGCTTTTTATTTCAAGTGACCGAGAAATGTGCTAAAAATAAAATTCTGGGGGTCTAACATAATTTGGGGGATTTCCAGAATTTCGGATGAGGGGGGGTTAAACTCTAAACATCCTTTCCCCCACGCTTAAGTGTGCTAAGAACAGTGCGACTGTTGGAACGGTAGGACTGCTGAAACGGTGGAACTGCTGGGAATTGGTGGGGCTCCTGGGACTTGTGGGGCTGTTAGGATTATTGGTGGGTCTGTTAAGACGGTGGGACTGTTGGTAGGGTGGGGTTGTTGGGACGGTGGGGCTGTTGGGATTGGTGGGGCTGTTGGGATTGGTGGGGCTGTTGGGATTGGTGGGGCTGTTGGGATTGGTGTGGCTCTTGGGATGGGTGGGGCGTTGGGACAGGTGGACTGTTAGGATTTTTGGTGTGGCTGTTGGGATGGGTGGGGCTGTTGGGATTTTTGGTGAGTTTGTTGGGATGGTGGGCTGTTGGGACAGTGGAGCTGTTGGGACTGGTGGGGCTGTTGAGATACAATCCGTGCATGTAAGGCTACAACTGAATAGATATCATACCTACAGTAAATCGTAAAACATTAAGAATTCCATCGCGCAAAAATAACTTTCTGATCTGTTTAACCAGATATAACATGACTTAACAGATCCAGATCCAGATAAAGATCGGGTTCTGATATTCTGGCAGATCCAGATACAGATCAGATAACCAGATCAGAAAATAACCAGATCCAGATCCAGATGATCTGGATCTGGATCTGAATCTGGATAAAAAGATCAGATCCAGATGATCTTTTACATCACTAAGCAGGAGTCAAAAATTTAAAACTGACCAGTACTCGAATTTTCGAATTTTCATATTTCTATGAATGAGGCCTGAACACAGAAGCACCAGAAACAAAGAGTGGTTCATGAAACTTTACAAAGACAATGTTCAATATATGTAGCCTCTCAGTGTAAAGTATAATTTTTGTTTAAATCACTCTAAGATAGTAAGGCTAAGCAGTTTTTGAACGCCCCTCGTACATACATACATGTTTAGTCTGTTTCATTTATCCGAGAGCATTTTAAGCAAATCTTTTCCGAGGCTACAGTAACTCTAGCTTTCATACTTAGTGTAGGTCGTTTAGAGATTACTATAGCTACATAGGAACGAAGGGTTTTTCAATGAAATTTCGATTGGGGGCCAGGTGCGCTGCCTAGTCCGAGTGCGCTGCCAAGTCCGCATGCGCTGCAAGGTCTGAGTGTGCTGCCGTAGTCGATTGCACTGACAGGGCCAAGGGCGCTGCCAAAGTACATGTGTACAATTATGTTTTTTCCTACCGCTTTGTCTCTGAGTAGGTACGATTGTTCACAGTGGAATACATACGCGTTTTGAGGAGATTTCAAGGGAGATCAAGACCCCAAAATGGCTGATGATTTCAGCAAAAAAGGATTTTGTCAGACCGATCCACCAGAATTCACAAGCTTCACATAACATGGTAATACCTTATTTTAGGCAGCCTCTTAGCAGATATACAATTGTCACATATTACAACTTATTGTTAGTAAGAAACATGAACTCATATGTTGTTCCAGTGCTGCATTTAGCTTAGATATCTATTATCGTTTTCCGTCAACACTTTTCGTTTGAGAATTTGTGCACATAGATGAGAAGGTATGTACATGCAGACAAATGTACATAACTATTACTTGTGCTAACGAGTGATTCTTATGCATAAGTGACACAAAACATTCAATTAACCGATAAGCTGTGGGAAAATTAATTGAAAAACACGTAACACTTGCTCTTCATTCTACATTTAGCACTACTCGACTTTTCTTTCCTATGAGGAAATTTTCTGGAGAAAATGTGGCAAAATCAAGGCAAAAGGTGGATTTAAAATTGAAAACTTTGTTCAAAAGTACCAGAAATTGATATAAACTCTATTGGCGTTTATATCAATTTTTAGAGCCATTTTAGCCCAAAAAGCTCAATATTTGATCCCCGCCAAGCTGTGCATCTCTTCATATGATTCCGACTGTCAAGAAATTATTCCCATCCAGCAGCCCAGAATTCGAATTTCAACTGTTTTTATTATCATAGGTAGCGCGATAGCGCTACCTATAATATACTTGGCCATCCTTTTTTCTTATATGTTTTTCACAGCGAGTGCGAAATTTGTGTCCCCCCTCACAGCTATAACGGCACACATCTGAGAGGTGCGGTTTTTTTTAAAAGGTAGATAATAAAAAAACTTAGTGCCCCCATTTTTTTTCTTGTTTACACTCAATACCGAGCGCGTCGTGAGTGTGTAAAGTTTACACCAAAAATTCAAATAATTTGCGGAGGGCCAATTTTTTTAAAAATGTTTCTCCTAATTAGTAGGTTACGAATCTGGTCTTAAAATTTCTTTACACTCATTGGTTGTTGCACAGGAGTGTAAATTGGACGGTTTTTTTACAGTTTTCATGTGGCCAAGCATATCTAACTCAGTTTTACATTCTATGCAGTCTGATTGGTTTCAAAATGTAGACGGTTAAAAAATCTAAGGGAGACTTTTTTTAATTTTTTTCAAAAGTAATATTCTCGAATTTAGAGGCGGTTTATTGTAAAGAGTCTAAGACAAAAAAATTTTTCCCTGCCATATTCTCCACTTGGTAGACAAAACGTGGTAACTACCCTTAAAATGTGCCTCGTCTTAAGCGCTACACGTCAAAATTTATTTTGTTTTTTTACAATCAATATTGCGTTATTAGTGCAAGTGTAAACTTTACACTGAAAACATTTTTTCCGCCCATAGCGTCGTGGATGATGAATTTTTTTAAAAATGTTTTCCCTAATTAGTAGGTTACGAATCTGGTCTTAAAATTTCTTTACACTCATTGGTTGTTGCACAGGAGTGTAAATTAGACGGTTTTTTACTGTTTTCATGTGCAAGAGCATATCTAACTCAGTTTTACATTCTATGCAGTCTGATTGGTTTCAAAAGGTAGACGGTTATAAAATCTAGGAGAAACTTTTTTTATTTTTTCTTAAAAAGTAATATTTTCGAATTTAGAGGCGGTTTATTGTAAAGAGTCTGAGACAAAAAATGTTTTTTCCCTGCCATATTCTCCACTTAGTAGAAAGAACGTGGTAACTACCTTTAAAATCTGCCTCGTCTTAAGCGCTACACGTCAAAATTTATTTTGTTTCTTTACAATCAATATTGCGTTATTAGTGCAGGTGTAAACTTTACACTGAAAAAATTTTTTCCGCCCAGAGCGTCGTGGATGATAATTTTTTTAAAAATGTTCTCTGTGAGGTCAGAATAACGAATCTGACCTTCAAACTTTTCTACAATTAATACACAGTACCAGGGGTTTAAACTTTACTTTCTAGTGGATGAGTAAAAAACAGATTTTGTCCAAGATTTCTCTGCCAACTTTTTCGGTTATGAGTTAAGATAATTTAAATAGATAAATATAAAGTAACTTTTAAGGGCTACACGTCGAAGCAAACCGCGTTCAAAAAAACGTAATATTGAGTTGTTTATGGGGGTGTAAAGTTCGAAATCTGAGGTGTAAAATAGGCGAAAAAAACAGGTTTTTTCGTATTTAATTAATAAATCATATCAAATATTTCGCGGAACATAAGTTTGGCACATACAAACGTACTACAATCAAAGGGCTACAAACTGGCCCAAACCGAATTTATTTACACTCAATGGGGCGTTCGGTTCAGATTTTTAAAGTTTACAATGTGGTGGACAGTGAAAAATACATGTTTGTCCATATTTTTGTTCGCCACCCCTTAAAAAGTACTTTATTTTTATCCTATTCGACCTCTCCCGACTTCTGAACAGAGAAAGTGGAGTGTAAATAAATTCGGTTTGGGCCAGTTTGTAGCCCTTTGATTGTAGTACGTTTGTATGTGCCAAACTTATGTTTGTAAACTTTACACTGAAAAAATTTTTTGGGAAAAAAAATCGGTTTGGGTTTTTTTGAAACAGATGAAAAAAAAACCGATTGATTGCCCCAGATGTACATTCTTGTGCTCAATTTCCATACGCACGTACACGACCGTTAAGCGCAACGCTTAAGTGAGTCGCCCGGGACCACCTTCCCCTAAAAATTATCATATTTTTCATTCCATTCCCACACATATTTTCAATCAAAATCCGGGATAGGAAAATGGGTACTCGGGCTTAATGCGACTTGAGTACGAATTGGTATGTGTGTTATCATATCTTACGTGTGTTAGAAGATCATATGTGTGTGTCTCATATTTGTGCCTGTCTCGTTTGTACATACCTTTACCCAGGGGCGGATTTAGTGGGGGGGGCGGCCGCCTCCCCCATTGGCCCAAAAAGTGCGCAAAATTAAGCATTTTTAAGCGATTTTTAGCGATTTTCGGGTTAAAACGGCTAATTTTTCCGCGCAAGTCAGGGTTCCGCCCCCCCCCTTAGGGGTACCGCCCCCCCTTAGGAAAATCCTAGATCCGCCACTGCCTTTACCGTAAGCTTTTGCCCATAGGCCTATTGTCGTATTCATAGATCCTTTTCATCTCTTGGTTCGTGTTGTTACGCCTCTTTTTCCGCATCAGTTAAAACTGCGTGCGAGCGCAGTTTTGACGGCACTTTAAGATTTTACATTTTACAATTAGTTTTTGAGCCTGAGAGCCTCTCCGCCAGCTTCCGCGCTGAGCGTATCTTTTTTTCTTTTCGTCGCCGTACGTGAGCAGACTCCGTACGTGCCTTTTTATCTGCTTGGCTGCAGAACTCGTCTGTTAGTTTTCCTGCGTAGTGTGCACGCTTCTTTTCGCCGTACGCTTTGTTTTTTATCATTCGTGTTTGTGCCAATTGGCATCAGTTGTTGTATGCCTTTGGCAGGGCTTTGTGCCCTTGTTTAATTACATTGTTTGATTTTACCCGATTAGCGTAACACGACGGTCAGCAGCATGTATCCTCCATGCTGTCGCTTTTTAATTGCTTCATAATTTTTCTGTCCAAAAAATATTGTAAAAATTAATTATTTAATTAACGATGCTGGGCTCGGTTGAATTTCCGTGCTGTTGAATTCTGTCCTTGTGCTACACTATACTTAGGAACCCTTAATATTTTCAAGCACCGGAATTCGGTCCAAAACAAGTTAAATAATAATCTTTTTGAGCCCTCAATTAGGTTTCCGGGGAACTTACTTTAATTAGGTACCTAATCTCAAAGGGGTTAAGTAAGTAAGTTTCACTAGGTGCGTGCGTAGAGGGACGGGCTACCTTGAATAGGCCGGGCCGCTTACCCCCGAATCGCCGGCTGGTGATCGACCTCCTAAAAAGGGCGAGAACCCCCGTGTGAGCGCATAAGCTTGAAATTCGGGTTAATTAAGCGAAGTGAACGTTGCTTGAGTCTACGTTAACACATCTGATATTTATTTGTCCTTGGGCCATTGTGGAGACTTAATTTTTTCATAAATGTTGATCGTAATATCAGAATAACGAATCCGACTGAAATTTTCTTTAAACTCTGTGGTTGTGTAAAGTTTACACTGCCTATTAACTCAACTCTTGTTCTAGAGCCTTGCGGAAGCTTAATTTTTTTCAAAATGTTCTACGTAAAATCAGAATTGAGAATCTGACTATTAGTTTTCTCTACACCTAGTAGTTGTGTTAAATTTGCACTAATCATTTGTTGTTAAAATGTAGTTTATACTACAAATTTATTTTACTTCCAAATCTGAGCGTTAGTGTTCCTTACACTTGAAATTTGCGTAAAGTTAATGCTGAAAAACTTTGATCTGTTAAAATAATGTAAGGTTGTCTTGTTTGAGAAGGATAATGCTGATGTTAAGAACAGTATTGCTTTCCGTGTTCTCGTACTGCTGTCATTATAATGGCATGTTACTGTATGTGTTTACTGACTGATGTACTCAAATCATACTAATCAAAAGCGGGGTACTAGCAAAGAAAAATGCTCCGATGGAACAAAAAAGATGAATATACTTGGAATTGTGGATTATTAAGGATGTAAAAGGATGGGACTAGGAAAAATCTACCTAAAGTCGCAAAATCTGCTAAAAATCACACTTTCTCTAAGCAACGCAAAAAATCGAAGTATATTCTGCGGCCAACAGATTAAAATAAATATTTAACCATAAAATGATTGAAAAAGCAGCACATTAGCTACGCAGTAGCTATGGGAAATGATGTTGAGTAAACTAACTGTCTTTCTAAGCCAATTGAATGAATGGTTTAAAACAGTAGGAAACACTTAAGTTGACTTGAAACAGACTAGATGTAGGTACACTAGCATGCCCTTAAGGATTGTGTGCACTAATCAATCGGCCGCTGCTTTGCTTGCTTTAATGCTCAGAACAAAATAAAACAACTTTAAATACAATACCACTTAATTTTCTATCGATCAGGATACGAAGCTAGTCAGCGTTGCTACTTGCCATTAATTTAAAAAATAAACATTACAGATTTCGTTTATACACTCTTATCTGAAACTTTGAACATTATTTAAAAAAGACACTTTTTAGAGGCTGCAGAATATACTTCGATTTTTTGCGTTGCTTAGAGAAAGTGTGATTTTTAGCAGATTTTGCGACTTTAGGTAGATTTTTCCTAGTCCCATCCTTTTACATCCTTAATAATCCACAATTCCAAGTATATTCATCTTTTTTGTTCCATCGGAGCATTTTTCTTTGCTATGATATGATGAATGGGAGTGAGAAGAGTCAAAAGATGCTTTCAAACATTTTTTCTTACTAACAATATTTTTATGACTTTGTCGTTCTGTATGAGTTTTAAGAGACATCGATGTTCTAAATGGATGTTGATTGCTATTGCATATGGTGGAACAGGCTAATCACAATTATTACTTCTCAACGAAATGAAGCAATTCGGCTTGCTGTTTGAAGATTTTTACTCTACTTCAGAGTTCAAATTAAATAATTCTTACAAAATGAAAAATTTTAAAAGATTTGAGGTCAATAGTGCCTCTATACAGCAGGCACCAAAAAGTGCGGTATTTTGGGACTGGAGATGAATCGCATTTGTTTGAAGGTAGCCAGAAGATTTTTGAGCTAAAATTGCCTTGGAATTTGCCTTGGAATTATCAGATTTTTTTACTCTCTTCAGAGTTCAAATTAAATAATTCTTACAAATGAAAAATTTTAAAAGATTTGAGGCTCAATAGTGCCTCTATGACAGAAGAACAAAAGTGCAGTATTTTGACTGAGATGAATCGCATTTATTTGAAGGTAGCCGAAGATTTTTGAGCTAAAATTGCCTTGGAATTGCCTTGGAATTATCAGATTTTTTTACTCTCTTCAGAGTTCAAATTAAATAATTCTTACAAATGAAAAATTTTAAAAGATTTGAGGTCAATAGTGCCTCTATACAGTAGAACAAAAGTGCAGTATTTTGACTGAGATGAATCGCATTTATTTGAAGGTAGCCGAAGATTTTTGAGCTAAAATTGCCTTGGAATTATCTTGAACCACTAAATAGCATAAATACTAAGTAATGATTCGTAGTTGATTTCAAGCACTTTTTAAGGAAGTTGTTGTTTTTTCGGTTTCTGACCTTAATTTTGCAACAAAAAAACACTTACATAATTGCTCTCGGGTACATAAGTACTGTTTACATAAGTAGTCTACTGGAGGAACATCGTTTTTCAGTAATCAGCGGAAATAATGCGCACGCAAAGCGGTAATATCTGTTTGGCAGCGCACTCGGCCCTATCAGCGCACTCGACTATGGCAGCTCACCTGACCTCGGCAGCGCTCTCGGACTTGGCAGCGCACTCGAACTAGGCAGCGCACTCGGCACCGACCCAAAATTTCTTATGGCATAATTTATTCTCGCCTTCCAGCAGCAGGCACGTAGCTCTGGGGGAATGGAGGAGTTCAAACCTACCGAAATTCAGAAAAATCGGAAAAATATGACTTTTTAAACGTTATTTTGTGTTATTTTTGGGCTTAGCCCACCAAAATTGGTGTTGGTCCCCTCAAAATAGGACGGCCATCTACGTGCCTGTCCAGCAGATCATGCAACATGCGGATAGAATTCGCGCATCAAGCTCGTCATAAATCAACCGCTAAACACAATAGACTAGCATTTTAAACATCGCCGAAAACTTCCGCTTAGTGGTAGAACGTCTGATTGTCGTCGAGGCAACACGGGTCCGATTCCTTCTGCCAGATTTTTATTTAGCGCACTTACTGTAGTATGTCACAGCACTGTTTAGATACTTGAATTAAGTCTATATGGACGGTATAGTGCATTAAAAATGAAAGAATGGCGGCCGCTCGCCCCCACACAAGTGTTCTGTCGAATTATAGTAAATTACATAATTAGGCATACTGTAGCCTTCAGAAAAATTCACTGAAAAAGCTCTCGAATAAATGAAACAGACTAAAGTAGCGTAAGCAGGATTTTTTCAAGAGGTGGGGGCGGTCCAAGATTGGTGACCCTATATTTCAGGATATGTTCTCCGGGGCACCAAATAAAGTGCATTTCCTGACATTTCCGATGCTCTATCCGTTAAGCTCATACAATTCAAACTTTTCGAAAAAATTCATCTTCTTTCGATCAGCTAAGAAATATGTTTTTTGGTCGCGCGCGATTGGGTCAAAATTAACGAAAACAATGATTCTATGGCGCAAAGCGCCAAAAATTTTAAGATTCTCGATAAAAAGATGCCAATTTTTATGCATTTCTTTACCTCTCCAAAATTATTTTTTTACAGCTGATCATTTGAGCTACGCGATTAGAAATCAAATTTCAGTTGAGTTGACATAATCTGCATGTCACTTAATGTTTGCGTCAAAACAATGCGCAAGAGCCACAAATAAAATTAATAAAAAGTACGTGTTTGATTAAAAAAGGCTGATGATTTCATAAAAATAAAAAATAATGGCAAAAGACCCATCTCGCCTAAACTTACAATCTGCAATGACTGGACGGTCAGTGTACTGTGATCGTATAGATGAAATTTCAGCTGTATCGCAAATGGTTGTCTCTTGCATTGCATTGTCTACAGACGTTGATCCGTTTACTTGGCATAGCTCTTGACTGCTTATTATATCCCCACCGAATAATCCAACATTTACTGAAAAATATGACGTGCTAACTTTAAATTAAAAAATTAGACGAGAAAAAGTGATACGAGCATTCAGATCCAGAAAAACTTCGACCCCAGGTTGGCAATTTTACTTTTATTTATTAATATCTTAAAATGCACTTTTTGCATCTAGTTTTGGTTATTTGCTTATTGACGTCAAAAGTTATGAAGTTACTAGATTTACAGGGCAAAGAGAAGGACAGGACATCTTTTTTACGATTAAGTATCCATAATATTAATTTCGAGTTGTCTGTGTGTGTGTGTTTGTGTCCCAAAAAAAGCTTTTACCGAATAATACAGTGATGCTCATATTTTTAGCTTAATAGGTAATCCGGGTCCCTGATTCTATATTTTCGATCAAATGGCTCGATCAGGCTCCTTAAATCTGGAAAAGACGAATAACTATAAAAAATTTTAGCGGCTCTTGCGGCTTGTGTACTTGCAGTGGGGCATTTTTTTACGCCATCCTAGACCAATGCGCTTTCAACTGGTATAAACCACTTTACACTGCAGTGCAAACAAACAAAAAACCGTAAAAAAACGTGTTTTAAAGTGCATTTTCCTAAATATCTCAAATCGAGCAGATAAATTTCCTTTAAATGTTAACTGTTAATTAATGATGTTACGAATGACCTTACTAGTAGAATTATAAAAAAATTCACGGCAAACCCTATCCATAACGTTTTGGGTTTTTGTCTTCATGCAGAAGTACAGCTTGGGTGTTACTTCCCAAATTTGGCCCCTGAGACTTATTGAACCTCTGATTCCAAATTGACTTCTAAGGTGCGCGTAAAACATATAGGGGACGGGTCGTCAGATAATTACGGAAGGTTTCTTAAAGCATGATTCCTTACGAGCTCGCAGTAAAGCAAGAAATCAAATTAAATGCTCTTTTTAATCATGTAAACCAGCGTGCATACGATTCAATGCAAGCAAAGCCGAGAGTAGCAAACAAATGGTTTTGTGAAATGTTAATATGATCTTAAATATATCTGCTTCCAGCGGCTAATTTTATATGGAACTTTTAGCGTTTGTTTGTCAATCGGTCAAACTTTGATTTAATTTTCTGCGCAGTTCACAATGTGCTATACTTGTGATACGAGCAGAAAGAGGAAGCAAAGAACATTAGTAAGTAAGCAAGATAAAATCAGTCGTAATAAATTGACTAAAGAAATCTGCTTAGCTAAAATTGTAACATTTTTATAAACATGGTAATTTACAACTAATTTAATTTGTAGAGCGAATGTAACCTTAGTGAAGTTGATAATTTCTGAGCAGCACATCCTAACGATATTTTGACATTTATTGTAAGACTGAGAGGTGTCAAATAATGGACATAGAGTGAGTGAAGAAAAAGCAGGAAAAAATTTAAAGGAGTAAATAAGAATAATAAAAGACGAATGAATTTCTATTCAATTTTTGGCATATTGGTCATCATGTGTATCCATCATTTTTGCGAATGGGGAGCGAAGCGACCCATTTTGCAAAAAGACTGCTCTAGCAAGTGGAGCAGCGAAGCACCTTATTTGCTAGTGAATAATTTAATGCTATGACACACTGCAAGGAATAAACATGAAAAACTAAGAATTTTAAACTAGTAACAAAAAAATAATAAAAGTAATTATGATTACCATTAGCACGATTATTATATTAATTTCTCCATTGTTGATATTAATATTATTATTGTTTCATTATTTCTACAGTAATAATAGTAATAAATAATAATGAAAATAATAATAATATTAAAAATAGTAATAATTCTTTTATTATTTGTGTTATAATGATAATAATGATTAATATCAACAATGTAAATATTATTATCAAGAAACGTTTAATTTTGACCAAAGGTAATCAAGCGGCGAGGCATGTACCTTTGAATTTTCGGCCTCAAGGTGCATTAATATACGACAATGCTATAGAAACAGCACTAAAGTAAAACCAGTGATGAACCGAAAGACAACTGACAATAACAGACATTTCTAAAATATTGTGTTTGTACTTCTTGAAAAATAAATGCAAATTCAGAGCGTCTACAAAACTTGAAGAGCAAAGAAGAAAGTTTTTATTTTTGATTTTTCCAAGGTCATTAGCCGGACACTCCCACGTATCTACCGCGATTTTGAACAGATGTGATTTATTTTTCTTGAAAACATTTAGGTACCTACAGGTAAAAAACACATCGTTAAAGGTAAAAAACTTAGGCATTCGACAGTTAATTGATTTTTCCATTAGATCACATGTGTTCCGTATGTTATTATTATTTAACCATTAAGAAAATGTCATCTATTATGATGAGCCCTTTTACCGTAGCCGGAAGAAATTCCAGAATTCTCATGTTTGTATAAAATTTTGAAATAGCTTCTTTGATTAGTACCTAGATCGGCATTATTTTTTACATTACCTGAAAATGATAAAAAGGTAAAATATGTAAAATTGTGATGGGACTTATGCGTATTGACTTGCATCTTCCTGGATTTCATGCTTCTGGGCGTATAGTCTAAATTAGCTGGTTGTCTTTTTATTCATAATTCGCAATAAAAAACAAGTTGAAACGCTGGATTCTAAAATTCTATTTCATGAATAGAGACCGAATAGATAATTGGTTCCACGTGCATGCAGATTCGGAATCAGGGCATCGAGGAACGTTGGAAAAACGTGTTTTTTAGAGGGATAGAGCATCACTTTTTGTATATGATTCTACGTTATTTGAATACCTTGAGCGTATTTCCACGTAAAATGCAAGCTGTTCTGGTTTTTCACGTAATTAGCTGTTTTTAACATAAAAAGTACCAACTAAAACTCGAGCTATATGTTTCCCGAAAAGCTGCTTATCGGGTACCTATTGCTGTAGATTTGTAATGCTAAGAGACTGTACAAAATCGAAAGCTTATAGACGTGCAAAATTTATTTTAGCGTGAGAATGGTGAATCAGATTTGCCAAGTACTTTTGTTCAATCTGCATGCTCTCTTCAAGTTCACCGATTCATAATTCTGAAGGGATATCTGATAAGGTTAATTATAGGTAAATTTCGGTAAAATCATATTCAGCCAGCGAATGAGAAAACATTCGGAATATTCCATTGTTGTGAATATTCTGATTTTTTATTTTTGATGATACAATTCTCAATAGAAATTTTGCAGACAGCGTTTTATTACTGCCGTTTAGTGGCTCTTCAGTGTCGTCTACGCTCGCTTAAAGTGAGAAACAAATAATTTCACATTCGACGGGTGAAGATAAACTATGTACCGTTAGTCTTTATGGATGTTGAAACGTCTTCATTTGAGTGGATGCTCAGTGACAGACTGTATGTGTTCGGAGGGGGGCATTTGGGAAGCTTTAGACCCAAATGATATGAAATGACTGAAAAAATGAAAAATGACTGCAACCCTTCAGAACTGTCGATGTTCCTAAAAAAAATTGTAGAAAGCTTGCGGTTATAAGCATTTTTATTTAACTTCTGGTGCAAAAGTGTTAAAGTTTGGTGAACACACTAACTTTGATACTATATTTTGTTCAATTTACTCGGATTTTATCCTTTTTTAATTTTTCTTGATTAATTTTTTTCTAGAAACAACGAGCATCGTCCACATGTATTAATAATTTTTTAGCCCAAAGAGGGCATATCGTACACACTTTTCGAGGCTCACCCCCAAAATTTTCATACTGTACATGTATGGTGAGAAACATCACAATATGGCGTTCCAAAATATCGAAATCATGAATTTTATTGCGTACAATATAACTTAAAGTGTTTAGTATATATATATACGCACTAAAATCATTATTAGTGCACCTACTTTTAAATAAGAACCTTACAAAATTGGCGCAATTTTCTATGTAACTTTCCACATGAAATTCCCCTTTCTTCCTAGTATTTTAAGTGTATTTTCGTAACTGTCCGGTATTTAAGCATGAGACTCACCAGTCAGTATTCCGAATTCGTCGCTGTGAACAACATCGCATTTTTGAGATTCCATATAAAGAAACGAAGATTTATGGGGTAAAAAATCAGTGGAAATCGTCAAATCGCAAATAAAACAATTTGCAAAATTATTCTCTAGAAGTATTGAATCGATGGCTTGTTATTCAATAGTAGTGACAAAATGATCAGGATCCATGAGATGCGAGAGTAACGCATCTATGGCAGTGCTACTTTTTCTGAGCACATCAAATATTTGCGTCATTGTTAAATGAAGTTTACGATTTACAGGCTGACAGACCACGTCGAACATGCATTGCGTACCATTCTGACAGAGATGACTGGTTTTTACAACTTTTTCAACTACAAAAACATCTCGTTATCTTCACAAAAATATCTGTTTGACATGTTACAAATGAAGCTATTAGACAGCCTTTTACTTTTTCTTGTCATATAAAATACCAGCAATTAGAAGAACGATCAAAAAGCATTCGATTTTGTAATATTACTAACTATGTGCGACGGTCAATTAAAAATGATTGGTAAACAAGATAACGGATGCAATGGGGCGGTGGCCGCCTCCCAGTCAATAAACATACAATTCTTCTGCAATTCTAGCGTATTGCCATTGAATAAAAAGAAAAATAAAGAACAGGAGATTGCTCAGCTTTATCGGCTTATATATGTGAAATATCTTTGAAGGAAGACTTAATAAATTTTTATGAATTTTTCCGGCTAGAAATGACATGAAAGCAAGTGCCAGTGCCATATAATATGTTGCCGCAAGGACATTGAACGAAAGTTCGAGCTTAGTCACGGACAGTGATCGACCGGGCTATAAAAAACCGGACATGAGCTTAGCTACCGGGCTCGGGCCTGTACATACAGTCTATTTCACGAAACCTTGTGCATGGGTTACAATTTTCGGAATCGACTACAAAAGCGGTCTAAACTAAAGCAGCAATGACAATACTGTAATTAGCAATTGATTAGCATATGAAGTTTTACTGAGCAAAGTTTCATCATGTAGATTGTCTGAAAACTGCTTTTGTAGCTATTTTCTTGAACGCTGAAAAATTAACTTTCATGCACAAGGTTTCGTGAAATAGACTATATTATAAACATCAATAAATAATATATGTACTAAGTTTAGACAGATGTAGTAAGATAAAATGTGTACATAAAAAATTTTAAATCAAATATAAGTTAAAGATTCAAGATAGGTTTATGATAGGTTTATGACAACACGATATTATCATAATAGTAAAATAATGCTTTATTATAGAAGAGTCTACCATTTATGTATTTGCTATCAAAGAAAAATGCTCCGACGGAACAAAACGAGGAATATACTTGACACCCTCAATAATCACAAGCGCGTAGCCAGGATCTTATTTGGGGGGGGGTCAAAAAAGAGTACATGTGTTTCAAATTGTGACATAAAAACGCAGTATTCGTTAATAGTCAATAAAAGGCATCATTTCAAGCTTGATCGAGCATTTTTACGTTGTTAGTTGCACAATTCAGGGCCGGTCTCAGCATTTTTTGGTCGGGGCCATAGGCGGGCAGTAAGTTAATTCTGGAGGTCAGGATGGGTAAAATTGCAAAAAATGTTACTAAAAATAGAATTTTGTGGGTCTACACTAATCTGAGGGTTTTCAACTTCTGGGGAGTAAACCCCCCGACCCCATCTGAAGGCTGATCATCATTTTTATATTACGCTATATACTAAAAGTAGACTAGTATATTACGTAAATTTACTATTAAGTCAATAATCAATGTACGAGTATATATTTTTAGAGGTGGAAAAGGCTTTACTACAGGATTAATAATATTGATGAATTTCCCTCTAGGTTTAGCGTAAAACAGACTGCAACAAGTAATTTGATGAGATAAACGTTCATTCTAGCACAAGTTAATGTAATGCAACAACTATTTCACGGTGCTTAGAGTGCGCGCCTATTAGTCAAGTAGTCAGTTTTAATAAAAGCTGCGTCGAAAGTTTTTAATAATTTTTGATGAAATATGCGCAAAAAAGCTCAGAATCCTACATATTGCACTAATGCAATAGCAATTTTGTAAAGCGTAGAGTGGATGCATTTAAGACACTTTGAACAAAAATCCGGCGCGGAGTGCCGAAATTTTTTAGAGCAGCTTAAAAGCTCAGAATCGGGTTGCACTAATGCAAAGACAGATTTGTGTTTAAAATGCGCCTCACACCTCCCTCAAAATTCTATTTTTAGTAACATTTTTGGCAATTTTACCCATCCTGACCCCCAGAATTTTATTGCTGCCCACGTATGAATCAGACTCTTAGCTAGACTGGACTGCAGCAATTCGTGGTGAAATAGCGCATAAAAACACATGAATTCTGAAATAAAAAAGTAAATTAGCAAATGGGGCTCCATTTACAATCTTTATTGCAAATGGGGCGCGAAGCGACCCAAGCTAAGGTTGCTTTTCGCTCAACGTATTAAATTAGTTTTCAATCACCATGTTCACAAAAATGTTAAATTTCAGCTAAGCAGGTTTCTTTGATCACTTAACGACTGATTTTATCTTGCTTACTTATTAGTGTTTCTTACTGCCTTTTTTTCTGCCCGTACGACAATTTGAGAGCATGGTATGGTAACCTGCGCATAAAAGTTTGTCTTCATTGTAAAAAAATGCAAAAAGCTCCATGCAAAATTATGCACTAGAAGCAGAAATATTTGAATTTGTATTAGCATTTTTTAAAGCCGCGTATTTGCTGCTTTCGGTTGGTTTACATCAAATTGTACGCATGCTAGTTTACATCATCAAAAACGGTATTCATAATTTGCTATTTCGGCTTGCTGCGAGCTCGATCTCAATGATTTATGTTGTTTGGTAGAAACGTTCATAATTTCCTGTTAACCCGTCCCCTATGTGCTTTATGGCGCCAGATCGCGCACTTTGAGTAGCAAATACGGAATCAGAATTCCAAGAAAGCGCAGGGGCCAAATTTTGGAAGTGACATCTAAGCTGTGCTTCTGCAAAAAGACAAAAAAGCGTAAATTTTACGGCATGGATAGGGTCCGTTTGGGCTCCTGTATCTCGAAAAACCGTGAATTTTCATCAAATTCTACAGCAAGGTCAGCCATAACATAATTAATAAACAATCGAAATTTAAATAAAATTTATTCGCTGCGATGTGAAATATTTAAAAAATTGTAGTTTTAAAAAACGTTTTTCTTACGTTTTTTCGTCAATTTACACTGCTGTGTAAAGTAGTTTACACCAATAGCGCATTAAAAGTTGGTATTAAGCCGTTGTTTCCAAGTTTTTAGGAGCCAGATCGAGCCAATCGAAAATTCATTGAGTCAAAATAAGAGGATCACTCGATTATAAAGTAAAAACTTTTTTCTCGGACACACACACACACACACACGGACAACTCGGAATTAATATAGTAGATGTGAACTCGATGTATAAAGCTAGGGTTTAATCTAGCATTTTCAAAACTTTGTTATTAATTAGTCCCGGGGCCTTTTTCAGCCGGGCCCGGGCCTGCCCTGACCGGCCGGGCCCGGTCCGGGTCCGGGTACCCCGGTCGATCACTGGTCACGAACCTCGAGCACGTTAATTTAGAAACTTGTATGACATTTCACAGTACAAGCGTCTTATATTATTATTGCCTGATAATTTCTTCCTTGTCAGAATAAGCAAAACAAAAAACATGGCATAAAGTCAGAGCTGGAAGCTAGAATGTATGTACGTAAGACATCATACTCTCCAGAACGGAGGAAGTGGCATTCAGGATATAATTAATATAAATTATCATAAAACGATATCTAAAAACTAGGGATGCAGCGGGTGCACATTTTTTGGAATAGCGGGTGTGGTTGCGGGTGCCAAAATTCTGCTTTAGTGGTGCGGGTGTCGCACCTTAAAAATTAAATAGGGCTAAAAATTAAACTACAACTCTCGCTTAGCAAGCTCATTTTTCTCGAAACTCTTATTAAGTGAACAGTCGCTTCTAAAATTGATTAAGTTACGGTGTAAACTTACTGCTTTGAAAAAATTTAAAAAAAAACTTACTTTACTTTTATTTAAACTTACTTTAAACTTACTGTTTTAAAAAAAACTTACTTTACTTTACTTTAAATTTACTTTACACTTACTGCTTTAAAAGGAAAAAAATTTATAAAAAACTGGCTTTACTTTACTTTAAACTTACTTTAAACTTACTTTTTTTAAAACTTACCTTCTTTAATGTAGGTTGTTGATTGAGTTACAAAAACTGCTCTGTTTGAAACCCACCGAATCGTTTACAATTTTTAGATGCCGTTAGTACGTTGTAAACTGTGAGTGTAAAGCAGTAAGTTTACACCGTAAGTTAATCAATTTTGCCAGATTAGTACAATAGGCTTATAGCTATCTCCTTGTAAAGTTTTGTTACTGTAGCTTATATGGATCGGCTAAAAAACGCTGGGGGGTAAATTGTATACTAGATCCGAAATTCATATTAATCTTCAAGCTGATTGTCTTTTTATTTGTAGACTACACTCTCAATGGATTGAATTTGCAGATCAAAGATAAGTAAATTGTCAGTTATTGAACCATTGACCAAAATGAGTAATATATTTGCACTTTGCAGAATAAAATGTTTACCCACTTGTTATTGTAATTCTCTTCTTAAAAAAGCAGTGTACAATACATTGCTGCATAATATCTCTACGCACACTAGAGTGGTTAAACTGATGCACGTAAAGACTGACACGTAGACTCTTCTTTTAAAAAGCATAATTCGCATAAGTTGGAATTAAGCATAAGAGAGCTTGAACACGTATCTGCAGTCCGGTGGGTACATAAAAATATGACTCATTACAAGTAGATGTTCGCTTTTCCCATTTGTACTGGTACGTTAGACACTGCTATACATTTTGGTCTTTTCATTAAGGTGCCACTGCCTCAGAATCGTTTTATGCTCGTTTTTTTATTTTTAAAAATATTTAGCAATGTCGAAAAATTTTACTAGTGTCTTATGGGATTACATTGATCTCACCAACGAAAATAAGGCAAAGTGTAAATTATGCTAGGTTCAGCTTTCCCGCGGAGGAAGGAGAAGCACGAATTCGTTAAAAAATCATTAGGAAGCCAAAGTTAAGACAGAATATGTGAAAGACTTATGTGAAAAATACTGATCTTGAAATATAATCTATTGCTTATGAGAATATAAATCTTTGAAATATAAGATGTTATTGTTTAAACATTCGAAATGAAATTCCTGGTGCAATTTTTGTCTTTTCGTGAATTCTAATTATTATTATCCGCCACACGCTGCTTTATCACGATATTTTTAGCGGGTGCAGAAGCGGCTAGCAGAATTTTGGAATAGCGGGTGCGGCGGGTACGAAAAAAGAAGCGGGTAATAGCGCGTGCGGGTGTGGGTATCCGCTGCATCCCTACTAAAAACTAATAAGTAAACATAAAATTTATGTAGGTATTTTCCAATTTTATTCAGTCAAACGTAAATTATTGTCTCACCAGTTATGCAGAATATATTAAAATCTTTTATAATTCTCTTCATAATTTAATGGTATGTTTTAAAGTTTAAGTTTCTCTTTGTTTACAACTCTCGCTTAGCAAGCTCATTTTTTCATAACAACAATCTACATAATTATATACGAGTTTACACATATGCACATACATATATACGGGTACATACGTACAGGGCCGTATCCAGGGGGGCGGGGGGCCTGCCCCCTGGAATGGGAAAAAAATTTTGTTTTTCTTAAGGGACCCCAAAGGGAAAACTGAAAAAATTGGCGAAAAGCGTCTGAAACATTGCCAAAACAGATTTTTAGCGTACTTTTGAGCTAGTAAACTCAAAATTATTCGGCGCTTCGCGCCGGATTTATTGTTTATGTATAGTTTTGTCTTCTAAACCGCTAAAAATCGTTCAAATTTGAGTTAGACATAGAGAGCATGTCAATTTTTATTCAGCGCTGTGCGGTTCAGCTATAGTTTTTGCCTTCTAGCTCACTCAAAACAGCTCAAATTTAAGTTATGACATGGGAAACATGGAATTTTTCTGACGCTTTGCGCCGTATTTATGGTTTATATATCTTTTTTGTCTTCTAGCCCGCTCAAAACCGCTCAAATTCGAGCTTGACATGCAAAATATGTCAATTTTTTTCGGCGCTTGGCGCCGAATTATTCATTATCTGTAATGTTTTTCTCTGTAAAGCACAATGATTAAGTGCAAAGGCAAGAGATAAGAAATAATTCGTCAATTAAGTGATTAGAAATCAGCTTAAATGATAAATTTGCTGTATATGAAAAAAATTGAAAAATTTGAAAAAAAATTTTTGAAATTTTTCTCAACCATCGTATAGAGCTCGCCAAGTGAAAAATTTTCTAATTTTTTTGAAATTTTTCTCAACCGTCGTATAGAGCTCGCCGAGATACGCTCAAAACTACCTTTACTTTCGCCTATCTCCCAATGGTTCTCGAGATATCTGGCCTCAAAAATTGTCGGCCCCCCAAAATAAAATCCTGGATACGGGCCTGCATACGTAACATATGTACATACATTTTTGTATGTATGCAACATACGTGTATTAGCATTCGATACGGAAGGGCCGAACTAGTCTGCTTTGAAAATGACTTCATTATCGACACATTATTTGTTTAATTTTTTGGGCTTGAATAAAGAGTATAGGTAGAACATGCTAGCGTTTTTACGTACATGCACTTACATACACATGTGGACGTGGACGTGGACGTATTCTTACTTATACAAGTTTGTAAGCGACTGTTTACTTCGTTTTTGAGAAGGAGTTCGGTGCACAGTATGGCGGTCTCGGGATGGGGTCGATCGGATTCGGTCAGCTTTTTGACCTTCAATGGCATTGAAAATTGATATTGACGTTGAAATGACATTAGTTCAGTCTCCTCTAATTTCAAGCATTTTGAAAAAGTTGTATGTAGTAATATTTGTCCGGTTTAGAACGCAAGTAAAAATCGCGATATCTCGGCTGACAAATTTACGAGACTATATGTGCGAAAATGTACATAGATAAATTGGATGAAATCGGGACTGTAACGGGGAAAATTGTCGGCGACATTGATATTATGATACAACGTCGCAGGTTTCGCGAATATAAGTGCCTTAAATTTCTATAATCTTGGCATTACGGAGAATATTTTTGAAAAATTATCGTTTTGCTACGCTCTGGAAGTAAACTAAATTTTTAGTGTAAGCTTAACACCTTTACAATAACGCAATAGTGTGAACATTGCATAATTACTAAATGTAGAGGCAACTTAACAGTCAGATTCGTAATCATGGCATTACCGAGAACATTTTGATAAAAAAGTTATTATTTTTTCTTTTAGGGTTCTGTAAAGCTGTGGAACTAAGATTTATTTTCAATGCAAACTGTACACAACTTAATGAAATCTTACAGTCAGATTAGTAATTTTGACATCGGAACTTTGTATAGTCAGTTCCATTTGAGCTTTTTCAGTAAATGTTTTCGGAGGCTACAGTAACTCCTTCTTCCTTATTCACTGTAGATCGTTAGAGCTCACTGTAGCTGCATAGCAAAGAAGGGTTTTTCAATTAATTTTTGCGGTATAATTTATTCTCGTCTTCCAACAGATCAATCGATTTGCAGAGAAAAAAGTCGCACATTCAGCTTATCTTAAGTTGACACTTTAAACACAATAGACTAAAATTTTAAGAAGCGTTGCGAACTCATGCATAGTCCAGTGGGTAAAACGTCTGCTTGACGTCGAAGCAACTCGGGTTCGATCCCAGCCGCTAAGTTTTAATTCAGTACACTTACAGTAGTATGTCCCCAGCACTCTTTAAATGCCTGAGTTGAATTTTTGTAGACGGTCTAGTGCATTGAAAATGGAAGCATACCAGCCGTTCGCCCTCACTGGAGCATATCTGCCGAATTACAGTAGATGATCTTTTTGCGCTTATTGTACCCTTCAAAAAAATACTGAAAAACTCTTGAATAAATGAAACAAACTGTAGAGTCAAATTTCCAGTTTAAGCTTTACACAACTACTGCGTGTAAAGAAAATATATGTACAATCACATTCGTAATCCTGACCTCTGGAGAACAATTTAAAACAAAAGTTACGTTCAGCAACGCTCTGGAGGTAAAATAAATTTTCAGTGTAATTTTTACACCGCTACAATATCTCAATAGCGTAAGCTCTACATAACTAGTGGGCGCAGAGAAAAGTAAACAAAACATCAGATTCGTAATCCTCACGTTGCGGAGAACAGTTTGAAAAATTCTTGTTTTGCAACGCTCTGGAAGTTAACTAAATCTTTATTGTAAGCTTTACATCTCTACAATAAGTCAATAGTGTAAACTGTACATAAGTACTTCATGTAGAGAAAACTTAACAATCAGATTCGCAATCCTGACATTACCGAGAACATTTTGAAAAGAAATTAAGCTTGTGCAAAGCTCTGGAACTAAAGTTAATTTTCAATGTAAAGTGTACACAACTACTGGGTGTAAAGAAATCTTACATTTAGATTTGTAGTCATAACATAACAGTTTTCAGTGTAGACTTTGCACAAATACTAGGTGTAAAGAAAACATACACATAGATTCGTAATCCTAACTTCCGGATAACATTTTGAAAAAATCACGTTTCGCAACGCTCTGGAGGTAAAATAAATTTTCAGTGTATACCACACCTTTACAATATCTCACTAGTGTAAGCTTTACAAACTAACTGGATGCAGCGAAAAGTAAGAGCCAGATTCGTGATTCTGACGTCATTTTTGAGAACATTTTGAAAAAATTAACTTTTTCCAAAACTCTGGGAGTAAAATTAATTTTTAGTGTAAACTTTACAGCCCTACAATATATTTGGTGTTATTAAACGCGCCTACTTTCATGTGTGATCCTCGCATGCTTCGTACATTTCTATAATCAGGATCATGCTGGGAGAAGCGGACAGCCAAAAATCTGTTAAAAACGTTTTTTCACAATCAAGTTAGAACATTACACCTCCAAAAGTGATTCAGTATTGAGTACAAAGAAATGCGACCAAGTGCGATGCGTAACCAACTGACAAGTACCTTATTTTTTAGAATAATCCGCACCATCCGACTTACAACCAGAGTAGTCACAGACAAAAAAGGTCAATAACATGTTTTTCACACCACAGTTTAAACTTTACACCACTAGAAGAAACTCTGTATTGAGTTTAAAGAAACGCGTCCAAGTACGATGTGTAACCCTTGAGACGTACTTTACCTTTATAATACTTCGCATAAAGCCCTATTCAGAAGTAACAATCGGCGACATCACAGAAATCCTATTAATCGTAGCTGATTCACAAGTGGCAATCGGGAGGATCGCTACGACGTTGCCGATTTACCCGATCGATCGGCAAAATCGGGAAAATCGCCGACTACAATCGGCAAAATCGGCGATATCGCCGATTTTTGGCTACGATTTTCCCGATTTTAGTCGGCGATTCTCCCGATTTTTCGGCAAAATCGGGAGAATCGGGAAAATCGCAACAAAAATCGGCGATGTCGCCGATTTTCCCGATTTGAATCGGCAGAATCGCCGACCAGAATCGGGGAGATAGAACTCGTTCCTATTTCGCCCGATAATCGCAAGAATCCTACGTGATGAAGGGGCACACGGAGCTTATTAATGGGGCCAACCCAGAAAACCTACTACAAGGTTTTAAGGAGTTGGAGTTTTTCACATTTTCGATGGACTTCAGGGAGTTTAAGGATTTCAGAAAGTTTTGGGATTTCAGGGACTTCAGGGAGTTCAGGCTCTTTGCTATATACTATGCACAAAGTGGTAAGCTTGTGCCGATGAATGTACCTGACGCAGCTGACGTATACGCATCTAAAGCAAAAGCAAGCTAAGCACCCTCCGCATTACATAAGCGTGCAGTAGTGTATTCGTGTATGTAAAACTACGCTTCGGCTATAGCAAAGGGTGAGCTTGCACGTTCGCCTGCAGCTGACCGAAAAATATCAGAAGCAACTGATGCGGGTGCCCGGCGATGCATTAAACTTCTGTGGATACAAATGGTCAATGGGTCATGAACAAACCTGGGCGTGGGGATTTGGGGGGTATGCATCACACCTGGGCGTGGGGGGTATGGGGGTATGCACCCCCAGAAACCAAAATACCCCCCAGAAATCAAAATACCCCCCCCAGAATTCAATTTTTTGAAAATTTTTTCGTTTTTTCCGCAATTTTTTGATGCCAATGGATAGTGCTTGATGAGAAACGTCGAAAAATGGTGTTTTTATCGCCATACCACCATTTTAAGGCCATTTTTGACCTTCAAAAAATCTTGCACCCCACCAGAATTTTCTTGCTGCCCACGTATGGTATGCATCCTCTCCCAGAAACCAAAATACCCCCAGAATTCAATTTTTAAATTTTTTTCGCTTTTTTCGCAATTTTTTGATGCTAATGGATAGTGCTCGGTGAGAAACGTTGAAAAATGGTGTTTTTTCACCATACCGCCATTTTTAAGGCCATTTTTTGACCTTTAAAAATCTTGCACCCCCAGAATTCTGGTGCTGCCCACGTATGGTCATGAAGGAAACACGTGTAGGAATGTACATAACATACATTGCAGGTTTTTATACCTATCATAGGTAGCGCGTTAGCGCGTACCTATAATATACTTGGGTACCCCCAACACCTGGGCACCCCCCTACAGCTATAACGGGACACTTCTGGAAGGTGCGGTTTTTTTTAAAAGAAAGATAATAAAAAAATTCGCTGCCCGTGTTTTTTTGTTTTTCTTGAAACTCAAAATTGACTGTGTAAAGAAGGTGTAAAGTTTTTGTGTAACGTTATAACATAGGACAAATTTTGGGACCTTTTTACTGCGGCATGTGGACAACTGAGTATTGATGACTCGAAGGATTGAACAGAATAGGATAATAGAGGGATGAATTCTACAGATGACACTTTTTTTGTTTTTTGAAATTCGCATTATTTATCGAACGGCAGTGTAAAGAGTGCGAAAATCTGGGGGTGAAAAAGCACTTTTTGGTCGAGTTTTCAACCTTCCTATGTCCGATACTAACTCCGGTTATGAGGTTTTTAAAATGTTTTCTGACAGAAATGTAGAGCGGATCAAGGGCTACATTCTGCATATAAGCAAAGTCTTCTATGCTCTATGGTGAGTTAGATCCTGGGGTTTAAAGTTTACACTCTAGTGGATGGTGTAAAAAAACGGATTTTAACTAAGATTTCTCTGCCAAATTTTTCCGCTTATGAGTCAGTGCAAATCGAAGACAGCATTAATAAAGTGCCTTACAGGGGCTAAACATCGCAGCAAACCGCATTTAAAAAAACGCAATATTGAGTTATTTATGGGGGTGTAAAGTTCGAAATCAGAGGTAAAAAATGGGCTAAAAAACACGTTTTTTCCGAAGTTTGATTGATAAATCATGCCAAATAATTTTTGCAACAGAATTTTGGCACACAGGAATGTACTACGATTTAAAAGCTACAAATTGTACCAAACCGAATTTCTTTAAACTCAATGGGGAGTTCGGTACGGAATTTTAAAGTTTACAGTGTTCTAAATGATGGAAAATACGTTTTTGTTGCGTTTTTTGTTCGCCACTTTCTCCGTCCAGAAGTCGGGATAAGTCTAATAGAATAAAAATAAAGTGCTTTATATCGGGTGCATGTCAAAGCAAATTGTCTATACATTAATATTTAGCGAGTGTAAAGTCAAAAATTTGGAGTCTAAAATGCGTTTCTGTCTTGTTTTTTCTGCCTGCTTCTCCGGATACGAGTCAGGGACACGTTTATCAAGTCTAGAAATGGACCAGGAACCAAATTTGATATGCCAGTCTGGCACATATGTTTACACTCTACGGTGTTGTAAAGTAGTTTACACCAATTGTTAGTTTGCCCATAGAACATTATGTAGACTTAATTTTTTCATAAATATTAATCGTAATATCGGAACAATATCAAAATTACGAATCTGACTAAAATCTTTTTTACACTAGGTGTTTACATGAAGTTTACACTACATATGTATTTATCTTCGTTTTTGAGCATTCCAGAAACCTAATTTTTTCCTGGAGTCTAGAAGTTTTCAAAGGATCATATGTGAGACGTCACGTAGGTGCGTTTGTTTACATCCAACAGTGATGTAAAGTAGTTTACACTCATTGTTTATATGTCCTCAGACCATTGTAGAGACATAATTTTTTCATGAATGTTGATCATAATATCCGAGTAATTTTTTACACTGCATGTTAGCCTTTGTTCTAGAGCATTGCAAAATCCGAAATTTTTTCCTGAGATATAAAAATTTACAGGGAATGAAATATATACGTCAGTTGGGCGCGCTTGCTTACACTCAGCAGTATTGCAAAGTGGTTTAAACCTAATGTTTATTGTCTTTAAAACATTATGGACTCATTTTTAAATAAATGTTGAAAGTAATATGGGAGCAATATCAAAATTACGAATCCGACTAAAATATTCTTTACGCTATGTGTTTGTGTAAAGTTTACATTACGTGTTAACCTTAATTCGATAGACTTGCAGAGACTTTGTAACTGAAGTCAAGAAATTTTCAAGGATTCATATGTGAGACATCAATTAAGTGAGTTTGTTTACCCTCAAAAGTAATCTAAAGTGATTTAAAAATTATGTTCAAGTGTCCTTAGATCATTGAAGAGATGTAATTTTGTCTTAAATGGGTTGCATTAAAGTTAAATCCTTCTTAGCCGTGTTTATAATATGTTTCACAAAATCTTGCACATGGAGAGCTATCGTTTAATTGATGTAAATTGCCTGCAAAAGTGGTTTAAAATGAACCAGCAATCACACTACTGTGCACAGAAGTCGACAAAGATATGCAGCTTTATTGTAATCATGTACATTAATAAGCCGTAAACTGTTAGTATTCTCTACACCTAGTAGTTGTGTAAAGTTTGCACTATTCATTTGTTGTTAATATGTAGTCTATACTACAAATTTATTTTACTACCAAATCGAAGCGTTAGTGTTCCTTACATTTGATATTTGCGTGAAGTTTTTGAATTTTTGCCGAAAAACTTTGCCTTCTAATTTACCAACATCCCGCCTTTTCCATTTTCTTAAAGTTTAAAATCTTTTATAAGTCTCTTAATAATTTAATAGTAGGTTTTAACTTTAAGTTTCTCTTGGTTTACAACTCTCGCTTAGCAAGCTCATTTTTCAAAACTTTTTCATAGTGATCAGATTAGTCGCGTTTAGTTTGGAATTGGTGGACGGTCGTTATTTTATTACTCGGCTTAAATAAACCAAGTGACTATCTTTTGATTATTTTCTTTATCGCAAATTCAAACACCCTATTTTCAATTTGAAAATTGATCCAATTTTCAATTTGAAAATTGAAAATTGGGTGTTTTCAATTTCAAAAGTCACAACACATTGTGCTTGTGTATTGATTGAGTGAGGATTTGCAATGTGAATTCGTTGGTTAAATATTTGTGCTTGATTATAAGTGAACTGCACATTAAGAAGAAATAACTTAATGGAGTTTTAATTTGAAAATGGATGGTGTCAATAAGGTTGTCTTGTTTAAAAAGGATAATGCTGATGTTAAGAACAATATTGTTTTCCGCGTTCCTGGACTGTTGTCATTATTGTGGCATATTACTGATTGTGTTTACTGACTGATGTACTGAAATCACGCTAATTAAAAGTAGTGTACTAGCAAAGAAAAATGCTCCGATGGAACAAAAAAGATGAATATACTTGGAATTGTGGATTATTATGGATGTAAAAGGAGGGGACTAGGAAAAATCTACCTAAAGTCGGAAAATCTGCTAAAAATCACACTTTCTCTAAGCAACGCAAAAAATCGATGTATATTCTGCGGCCTCTAAAAAAGTGTCTTTTTTAAATAATGTTCGAAGTTTCAGATAAGAGTGTATAAACGTAATCTATCAAGGTTACTTTTTTAAATTGCTGGCACCTGATTGATAGAAAACTAAGAGGTATTGTATTTAAAGTTCTTTTATTTTGTTATGAGCATTATAGCAAGCAAAGCAGGAGCCGATTGATTAGTGCACACAATCGTTTCGGGCATGCTAGTGTATCTACATTTAGTCTGTTTCAAGTCAACTTACGCGTTTCCTACTGTTTTAAACCAACCATGTCTTCAATTGTCTTCGATATTTGCTATTTCATTCAATTGGCTTGGAAGACTGTTAGTTTAATTAATATCATTTCCCATAGCTACTGCATAGCTAACGTGCTGCTGTTTCAATCATTGTTATGGTTGAATATTTATTTTAATCTGTTGGCCGCAGAATATACATCGATTTTTTGCGTTGCTTAGAGAAAGTGTGATTTTTAGCAGATTTTCCGATTTTAGGTAGATTTTTCCTAGTCCCCTCCTTTTACATCCATAATAATCCACAATTCCAAGTATATTCATCTTTTTTGTTCCATCGGAGCATTTTTCTTTGCTATCTATGTATATACGATAATTCACATGAGCACATTTACATAAGCTCCTGGAAAAACCATGATAGACAAGTCATACGCTCGTACATACGAAATTATTGAGTTCAATTTTGCGAATATTTCGATCAGGAGGTCGAGCAGAATGACCTGTCGATCAATTTTTATACACATAACAAGTTAGCGAGCAACCAACAGCTCGATTTATGTAGTACCTTGAGCTAGCAAAAAACTTTAAACCAAGAAGCTGCGAGTTTCATTTATAGATTAAACCAAGAAGCTGCGAGTTTCATTTATAGCATTCGTTATTCACATTAAGCTAGCGTGCGCATATTGCTTGCCACTGTTTAACAGAACAAGTTTTAGTTATCGTATACAATGTTATTACCTATGTAAAGAAGCGTAAGGAAAAATTTAAGAAAAATCGAAAAATCTTTTGATTGATTTCGAAATTGGACATAAAGATCATCATTTACCCTATCTGCATAACTGATTCATCTAAGTCGAGTCCAAGTGTCGGAATCCCTGAAGTCCCCTGAAATCCATGAAGTCCCTGAAATCGCTGAAACCCCTGAAATTCCTGAAGCCTCTGAAATCCCTGAAGTCCTTGAAATCCCGGAAGTCCCTGAAATCCCTAAAGTCTTTGAAATCCCTGAAGTCCCTGAAATCCCTGAAATCCCTTAAGTCCCTGAAATACTTGAAATCCCTGAAGTCCCTGAAATCCCTGAATTCCTTGAAATCCCTGAAGTCCCTGAAATCCCTAAAGTCCCTGAAAACCTTGAAATCCCTGAAATTCTTGAAATCCCAAAAAAAGTTAACATCCCTGAACTCCCTGAAATCCGCAAAAAAATTTGTATCCACCTCATCATGCGGCAGGTTTTCTGGGTTGGGCCTATTTATGCGTATGTCGCCAAAAATTATGTACTTGTGTACAGGTACTCATGTTGCGTGCAGTTAATGCACTTTGCTGGTGTGCTAAACTATGTATGTATATGTTGCAGTCACTCTCTAGCTAGTACATACATACGTCATCATAAAAACGGCATATAAATTTCTTTTTATTCTACGGAAGTGGGTACGTAATTGTTATAAGCTAGTCCCAAATGGCGGCGTCGTTTGATGAACGGCTTATTGAATTTGTTAAATCTTATCATCATTTATGGAATATCCGCTTGATCGACTTCAAGGATGCGGAAAAAAACAAAACTCATGGAGAGAAATTGCGACGGGGCTGAATAGTGATGGTACGATTCGAAAATCATAGGTAGCGCGTTAGCGCGTACCTATAATATACTTGGGTACCCCTAACACCTGTGCACCCCCCTACAGCTATAACGGGACACTTCTGGAAGGTGCGGTTTTTTTAAAAGAAAGATAATAAAAAAATTCGCTGCCCGTGTTTTTTGTTTTTCTTGAAACTCAAAACTGACTGTGTAAAGAAGGTGTAAAGTTTTCGTGTAACGTTATAACAGGACAAATTTTGGGACATTTATAATGCGGCATGTGGACAACTGAGTATTGATGACTCGAAGAATGGAACAGCATAGGATAATAGAGGGATGAATTCTACAGATGACACTTTTTGTTTTTTGAAATATGCATTAGTTATCGAATGGCAGTGTAAAGAGTGCGAAAATCTGGGGGTGAAAAAGCACTTTTTGGTCGAGTTTTCAACCTGCTTATGTCTGATACTAACTCCGGTTATGAGTTTTTTAAAATGTTTTCTGACAGAAATGTAGAGCGGATCAAGGGCTACATTCTGCATATAAGCAAAGTCTTCTGCGCTCTATGGTGAGTTAGATCCTGGGGTTTAAAGTTAACACTCTGATGGATGGTGTAAAAAACGGATTTTAACTAAGATTTCTCTGCCAAATTTTTCCGCTTATGAGTCAGGGTAAATTGAATACAGCAGTAATAAAGTGCCTCACAGGGGCTACACATCGCAGCAAAGTGCATTTAAAAAACGCAATATTGAGTTATTTACGGGGGTGTAAAGTTCGAAATCAGAGGTAAAAAATGGGCGAAAAAACACATTTTTTTCGAATTTTGATTAATAAATCATACCAAATAATTTTTGCAAGAGAATTTTGGCCCACAGGAATGTACTACGATTTAAAAGCTACAAATTGTACCAAATCGAATTTCTTTAAACTCAATGGGGAGTTCGATACGGAATTTTAAAGTTTACAGTGTTCTAAATGATGGAAAATACGTTTTTGTTGCGTTTTTTGTTCGCCACTCTCTCCGTCCAGAAGTCGGGATAAGTCCAATAGAATAAAAATAAAGTGCTTTATATGGGGTGCATGTCAAAGCAAATTGTCTATACATTAATATTTAGCGAGTGTAAAGTCAAAAATTTGGTGTTTAAAATGCGTTTCTGTCTTGTTTTTTCTGCCTGCTTCTCCGGTTATGAGTCAGGGACACGATTATCAAGTCTAGCAATGGACCAGGAACCAAATTTGATATGCCAGTCTGGCGCATATGTTTACACTCTACAGTGTTGTAAAGTGGTTTACACCTATTGTTATTTTGCCCGTAGAACATTATTGAGACTTAATTTTTTTCATAAATATTTATCGTAATATCGGAACAATATCACAATTACGAATCTGACCAAAATCTTCTTTACACTAGGTGTTTACATGAAGTTTACACTACATATGTATTTATCTTCGTGTTTGAGCATTCCAGAAACCTAATTTTTTTCCTGGAGTCTAGAAATTTTCAAAGAATCAAATGTGAGACGTCACGTAGGCGCGTTTGTTTACATCCAACAGTGATGTAAAGTAGTTTACACTCATTGTTTATTTGTCCTCAGACCATTGTAGATATGCAATTTTTTTATCAATGTTGATAATAATATCCGAGTAATATCAGATTTACAAATCGGAATAAAATCCTCTTTACACTAGGCGGTTGTGTAAAGTTTACACTGCTAATTAATCTTCATTCTAGAGCTTTGCGAAAACCTGAATTTTTTGCCGAAATCTGAAAATTTACATGGAATCAAATAAGGGACGTCAGCTGGGCGCGTTTGTTTACACTCAACAGTGATGTAAAGTGATTAATCTTCGTTCTAGAGCTTTGCAAAAATATAAATTTTTTGCCGAAATCTGAAAATTTACATGGAATCAAATAAGGGACGTCAAATGGGCGCGTTTGTTTACACTAAAAAGTGATTTAAAGTGGTTTACATCTGTATCTATTTATCATTAAACCGTTATGGAGACGTAATTTTTTCATGAATGTTGATTGTAATATCCGAGTAATATCGAATTTACAAATCCGACTAAAATCTTCTTTACACTCGTTGCTAGTGTAAAGTTTACACTATATAATAAGCTTCATTCTAGAGCCTCACGGTAACTTATTTTTTCTCTAAAGTCGTAATATATATATGGAAACAGATGTGATACGTCTGCTAGGGGCGTATGAAGACAGTGTAAAGTGAATAACACCTAATGTTAATTTGTTCTTAGAACATTATAGAGGTTTCATTTCTTAATAAATGCTGATCATTATATCAGAGCAATATCGAAATTACTATTCCCACTAAAATTCTTTATACTCTTGTGTAAAGTTTAAAATGTAAATTAAGTTGAGCTCTAGAAAGTTTAGGAAGCATATTTCTTTACAGGATGTTCTACGTAACATAAGAATTACTAATCAGAATGTTTGTTTCTTCTACAACTTGTAGCTTTGTAAAGTTTAAACCATTCAATTATTAGAAGAACCGCACAGTAAATGAAATCTAGTATTGTATTTCCAAATCTTGCTAATTAAAAGTGGGGTACTGGCACAGAAAAATGCTCCGATGGAACAAAAAAGGGGAATATACTTGGGATTGTGAATTATCGAGGATGTAAAAGGAGGGGACTAGGAAAAATCTCCCTATGTTATATGCCAAGAATCGCTAAATATGTAAAAAATCAGACTTTCTCTAAACAATGCAAAAAATCGAAGTATATTCTGCGGCCTTTGAAAAATGTAAGTTTAGTAAACAATTGCTGTAGACATGTGTAAAAGAGTATCTACATAAGGTCTGTTGCACGTAAGCTTCCGTGTTTCCTACTGCTTTGAGCCAACAAAATCATCGATTGTCTTGAATGCATCGATATGTACTATTTCATTCAATTCGCTTAGCTACTCCATTGCTAATTCGCTGCTTTTTTCAATCAATTTTTTGGTAATTTGAATATTGCTTGCACTTTGACACTTAGAATGGCTGTATCTGCTAAGTGACATCCTTAGTAATAATGAAATACGAACAACTTAATTATGATTTGTTAACAGCATTTCACTTTCAGTCACATTATTAAGCAACTCAAAGTTGAATGAAGTCTGCAAAAAGTTGCATTACGTAATATGCTTTTAAGATATTATGTCAATCAGAAAAAATTATTTTAAAATAATACGTTTTTTTCAGAGACCGCAGAATATACTTCGATTTTTTGCATTGTTTAGAGAAAGTCTGATTTTTTACATATTTTGCGATTCTTGGCATATAACATAGGGAGATTTTTCCTAGTTGTATAATGCATGTGAGTTTGCTTCGAAAACTTTTAATTTTTGTTAAAAACTTGCGAAAAACGATGGGATTCTTTCAATAATTTGTAGCTTAGATACAACTGCAGAATTTCGGACAAACATTCACTGCCCATCGTGACTGCTAATAATATATAATGTACCTAGTCGGAACTGCAGAGCATTTTTTTGCCTAGTTTTGTCCATGATACATATCTGGAATATGCTTAATCGGGGACAAAATCGGCCGGAATAGCCCACTAAAACGGGCATAATCGGCTATGTTAACAAAGAAAATCGGGAGAATCGCCGACAATTGCGATTCTGCCGATTTTAGTCGGCGATATTGCCGACTTTGCCGATTTTAATCGGGAAAATCGCAGGAATCGCGGATTCAAATCGGCAAAATCGGCGATGTCGCGGATTTTGCCCATCAAAATCGGGAAAATCGGCGACATCGCCGATTTTTACTTCTGAATAGGACTTAACCCGATTTATTACTGGAGCGATTGAAAAACTAAGAGAAAGTAAAAATATGTTATTGTCGTCCACCACCGGAGTGTAAACTTTAAACTGTTATATCCAACTGTATATCAACTTAATACGAACGCGGTCAACTTCATCGTAAACTTCTTGAACCGTACAACTATTCCAATGGAATTTTTTTTGCGGACGCCTCTGCGAAGGATTTGACAGACATAACGAAGTCGAAAATTCGACAAAAATGTTTTAACCCCACATTTTCAATCTTTACACTGTCTCTCCTGAAGCAAGTCACTTTTAAAAAGATAAAGTGGTTTCAAGCTTACTCAATTGTCTAAATAAAAAATTCAGATCAAACTGATTGCAGAACTGAGTTGGATACATACGTCGTTTAATCGGACAAAATTTAAAAAAACCTGTTGCAATGTTATAGTAAAACTTTATACACTTATCACACGGTGGCTCTACTATTGAGTGTAAGAAAAAAGGGTACTTACATAATCTTTTCTTATTATCTATAAAATACACCTTTCAGGAATGTTTTAGAGTGTTGTTGTAGGGGGGCGCTTTAATGTTTAAGATGCCCAAGTATATTATAGGTAGGCGCTAGGAAGCCTATGATTCTGTCAATTTTATCATTACTCCCTCGTATATGCATTTTATTCCGTCAGAAAAGTCGACTACACTGGTAAATGCGCGAGTAAGCAGATCAATGTAACAAAAAAACGCGACTAAGACCAACAAAATATGACACGAATGCAATAAAAACCCGCAGTATTTAAAAAATTCGACGTTTGTTGAATAATTCAAATAAAAATCACGGACTATAATCTGTTCCATTCCAAACGGCTCATTTTCGCTTTACGGCTTATTACTGTAGCAGAATATTGAAGGGTTTACGTTGCTAAGGCAGTACGTTGCATGCGCCACATGTTAAGCAAAGCACATTAAACATCAATAAAAAGAGTTTAAAGCAACCAGTCGCAACGAGAATATAATTGATGACGCTATTTGTGCAGTGAAAAACTAATACAGTAATAAGACTTAAGCGAAAATGGGTCGTTTGGAATGGAATAGACTATAGTAAACTATGCACATTTCTAAACAAATGTTGAACTATTGCTTGTAAGAGCATAATTTGCGAAAATTGTTACAAAATATGGCACGCGTTAACGACCTGACAACTCCGTCATGTAAGAGCGTACATGTAGCAGCTACACGAGTTGTCATCACACATGGGCGTGGGGGGGATCTGGGGGGGTCTGGACCCCCCAGAAACCAAAAGATCCCCCCAGAAATCAAAAGACCCCCCCCAGAAATCAATTTATGAAAATTTTTTTCGTTTTTTTCGCAATTTTTTGATGCCAATGGATAGTGCTTGATGAAAAAACGTCGAAAAATGAGTGTTTTTATTGCCATATCACCATTTTTAAGGCCATTTTTTGACCTTCAAAAATCTTGGACCCCCCAGAATTTTCTTGCTGCCCACGTATGGTTGTCATTCAAAGTCGTTTTCACAATTTCTAACCCGTAAGACTAAGATATATCAAAGAGACAGGCGCAAATCCTACTTTTTCAGCCACTACTTACACATATGCTAAATTACGAGTATATAACTGAGGAGCGACACATCAGTTGAATAAAAATTCGAAATATAGCACGATACTCGTACAAATGCCTGATTAAACGATGCCTCATTAAAAAGGCGCGGAAATAAGTCATGCAACACCGGGAAAATTGAAAATTCGTAATTTTAGCCGTACACGTACAGCATGAGAAATCTATGCGGGTGGGGTCAGGCTAGAAAAATGTTCAAAAAGTGCCTTTTTTGGACTGGAGGTTATAAACCTCACCCAAAAATTTCGAGCCGTTACATGTATGGGGGAAGGAAAAAATTTTTGCGGGGGGAGAGTATAGATTTTTCTAGGGAGTTGAAACCCCGGTCAGTAGCCATTCTGAGGGGTCCACCCCCTACTAATTCGACCCCAAGGACACGTATGATCTTAGCCCTGGTGAAAGTATGAAAGATAGTAGCAACGGCCCAAATCTTCGATTAAAATTAAATAATTGCTTTCGAAAAATGAAAAGCCTTAATCTTTCATCAGCTATTAGGCCGAAGTTTCTGATTAATCTCTACTAACTGTTAATGGAAGATGGCTTTCTTACAAATCGGGATCAAAAGTAATAGTTAAGAATTAAACTAACCAAGGGTCGTTACCATATCTGGGCGTTGGGGGAGGTTTGGGGGGTGTGCATCCCCCAGAAACCAAAATACCCCACAGAATTCAATTTTTGAAATTTTTTTTGTCTTTTTTTCGCAATTTTTTGATGCCAATGGATAATGCTCGATGAGAAACGTTGAAAAATGATGTTTTTTTCGCCATACCACAATTCCTAAGGCAATTTTTTAACCTTTGAAAAAATCTTGCACCCAGAGCTTTGGTGCCGCCTACCTATGGTCGTTACACCGGAGATAGACATCCGAAATTTTTCTTTATACGACTGGAAGCTTATAAGTAAAAGCTTACGGCACGATTAGTTTTCAATACCTAAGACGTTTTGAATAACGGTCGACGAAGTATTGAATTTGCACCTTACAGATCGAATATAAAATAAAGAGAACACAGCTGATTCACTGCAACAAAATACAAAAGCATAAAAAAACAATAAAGCGATAAGATAGTAAGCACGTCTTAAAAACTCAACCGATCACAACGATTCGTATCGCAAAAAAGATTTCACTGGTTCGGGTAACGATAGTAAGTCGATGTGTTCCAATTGAACACATTTTCTCAACGCAATTCGACAAATGCGTTGTAAACTGCTTACGCGCATGCAAGACGCAAATAAGTGCACGTAACCTTCCTTGGTACTGTAAAGTTAAAACCATTGCCATACAAATCGGTACGATATTGGCAACGAATTAAAGACAGTTGGATACTCATCATATCCGACATCTGCATCGATTTTGGGGCATAGGTGCACAAGATTAGGGTCGGCGGGGAGGGGTAGAATCTCAGAAATCCAAAAACAGTAAATTTAACGTTCACGATTTTTTTGTTGTTTAGGCAACCGAAATGGTCAAAATATGCTATAAAACTTATTTTCGTGGTAATTTCTACTGATGAAACGGATCCTCAATTCCGATTTATCCGGATCCTGGTTTTCGCCAATTCCGGATCCGGATCTTAATTTTCACAATTTCCGGATCCGGATGGTAATAATAAAAAGTTCAGGATCCAGATTAAATACACATGATTAATCCTTGCTGATTTAATAAACCATCTGTTGTTGATTTGGTGTCATGCACTATCGTAATTATCCTGCTTGCTTATTGGTGCCTAACGGGCAAGTATGTTTGTACCAGGTCCCTTACATGTACAAGGACGGCCCCCAAGCTTTGGTCCATCTTGTACATGTAAATTTTGGGTTATACCTAAAATAATATAGAACAGTAAGGCTTTTTGTATGGTAACACTGGGTTTTTCGATTTTTGTTAGCGTAGTTCAGTCTACTTCCGGGTTTCTGACAATAAAAAAATAATAGAACAATTTATCAATAGAAAATTTTTAACAATTTCATCATTCATAAGAATGACGTTTTAAACGGAATTTTGAAGCTTTGGGAAGGGAAGCATAACAGAAAATTATCAAATGTGTACAAAACACTTTTGACATACTTGCATTTGCATACCATGAACTGAATTCAAGCTTAGGCTGCAGACAAACAGGGCAATTTACTCAATTGTATGAAGCTCAAGAATATTCTGACTACTTGAAGCTAATGAAGGTTCACTGAGAAGAATAGCACCAAAACCAGCGCCAAACGCAAGAAAATTATACATTTTTTCCTTTTTAAACACAAATTTTGCCATTATAAAGATATTTGAACTGAATACTAATTCCAACGGCAAGCTTCGAAAATTCTCGGAAATTTAAGACATTTTTACTGTTTTTGTAACCCCACGTGCTCAGAGGATCGGCGTATATAGTAAAAAAGCAAATCTGTGTTTTCCGTGTTTTACCTTCATTCATTAAAATGCCCTTTAGCTGCCGCGACTAGTATCCTTTTCAAACTGCTTTTTATCGGGATGGGACTAGAATAGAATATCAACCAAAGCGCAACGTTCCGCATGTTGAAATAATTTAAATAAATTTTTCAAAGTTTTATTGTCCAGGGGTTATTTTTACTGATGAGTATCAATATTTATGTCATGATGTTCGTGGAAAACTAAAACTTTTTCCTGAGAGAAACTGATTTTGTTTTAATTCTACCTATAACTTAATAACTGTCACATTCGTAGATAAAAGTGAAAGACTCCAGATCTGTATTCGTTTGATGGAATGCCTAAAGAGTCGTTTACGGATCCGGGTAGTGAAAATTCAAACTTCTGAATCCAGATCCGGGTAGTAAAAATTCAAACTTCCGGATCCGGTTACCCGTTTCATCACTAGTAATTTCGCATTTTTAGTCCATTTTGATTGCATTATATCACTGTAAACACTAAAAAATACAGAAATAGATCAATTATTGGCGCTTTTTGGGTAAAAGTACATAAAAGTACTATCCCATCTATGGTAATACCCTCTCCTCACCCCTATGTACATGTATGTTTCGGGGTTTTAAAAAATCGAATATACCGTGTTGCATTTAGTCATTGGTTTGTCTAAATAACAAAAAGCAAAAACGCTAAAAAATTTTACGACGTTGTGTTATTTATCTGCGGAAGGCTGCAACATTGGCATCACAAGCTTTAATTAGTCAAAATGTAGTAGCCTCACACTAATTTAGTTATTTAGTGGGCTTCTAAGTTTGAGTTGGACAAATAAATATTAAAATGTGTTCAAGCCAAATTTCCTCTTTTCTATGTTTATTAAGCCTTAAACTCGGGTTTAAACAGGCTAGAATAAAAATCATCAATGCCTACATTGATTTTCTAAACTTTTTTTATTGAATAGAAAAAAATCTGAGCTGAAGAAGGAAGAGAAAAGAACATTATAACGACACAGCTTTATATCTTTCTTTTATTGCCAAAAATCTAGAAATTTGCAACAGAATAGTCAAGAATTACTAAAAATGCACTTTTATCACACAGAATGGATTAATGAACTCATTAAATATTGATCATAGTCAATAAAAAACCGCGTATGTTTCAATGACTAAAATTTCTTCAACGATTAAATTAAAATGGAAGCAGGAATAGCTCTAAAAAACAGAAATAACACGACGTACGAATGACATATTTTTGTAATTTATGTAAAAACTTTTCGTATTTATTGACTTACAGTTTAAATAATTCCTGTTGTTTTTAGATTCACAAAACAGGGAGATGATAAATAATTCCCTCGCGAAGACCAATCGTTTTTTTGATTCATAAAAACATCGACATTCTGACTACCTAGGATTTTTGTTCAAATTTCTTTCCCAATCAACAATATACATTTAATTCTTAATCTATCACACAAGGGAATAGGGAGAGGTGAGAGGGGGTATTATCCCTCCTTCAGATTTTGAAAAGCCGGGTGCTAACAGACAATTTTGGCAAAACATAAGTTGCTGCTGGAAAAATTTTGATTTTATAATGGAAGAATACAGCTCACTTAACAAGAAGTTTCTAAACCTGGTACTGCAAAAGTATTAATTTTCCTCAGTCTTACACTTGTTGTCAATTGTTTGTCACATAACCGTGAATTATCCACTAATACGTTGTTTTAAATGAGCATTTTTATCGAAAAAACACAATTTAGAATTGAATTCATCTAACATCTGACCCCAAAAATGACATTTTAATATGCTTAAGCAGATAAAAATACCAATATATTGTCTGGTAAAAAACACATATTATGATCTGTGCTTACTGTGTGACTGTTTTTAAATTTCACCCCCCCCCCTCTGGCTAACCTCACCTTGCCAACCTATGTTATCTATAATCAAGTTAAAACTTGATCACTTTTCCAATGACTTTTAAAATTCCAATTTAAGATCAAATTTGCTTAGGTGGAATCGTTTTATAGAATATAATAGTAGTAAGTAAACGTTTATAGTATAGATATGTGCCCGCAAAAATTGACTGCTGTCTCGAATTAAATTACGTATAATATATTGGACCTTTGTACATAGTGGTTATAGCAAGTCGAAACGCAATTAAATTTCGTGCCCTTGCAAAGTGATCATTCAAGCGTTCGACATGAAAATTTCACACCATTTTAAGTAAGAGAATTTGTTGAAAAAGTGAAGCAGTTTTTTTAAAACCCCGTCCGACTATATGGCAATAACTAAGGCTTTAAGCCATTTTTATGTGTTTTTTTGGCAAATTTAGACCAAAGATAAAGCCAATCCCCACCACCAATGAAATATGCATGACTGATCTCCAAATTTTTTGCCGTTACGTTTTTGCGCGTACCTCGCTGCTATAAGCGATCCATTCGGCGAACATAGCGCGGAGGTTGCATTTGAAACTCCAGCAACTGCAATAGCAGATCGACCCGCCTCAAAAAGACTCCATAACCGTAGAAACCTGTACAAAAAGCTGGTTTATAAAGTCCATTACCTCTGTAACAGAGAGAGCGACAACTTATAAGAATATTAAGTAGTAATTTCCCTGAATTCGTCCGAATACATATTTTAAACGGAAAAACGAGATCGCTCTTAAAATAATGGAAAGCTGAACATGATAACGAAAATTTTTAATCACTTAAATTAGTGATACTGATAAAAAAGGTCAACAATATTCATAAATCAGTAATAATAATAATAATAATATAATACTCGTACGTAGCAAAATTTTGAAGCCTTATCTGGGCAAATAAATGTTAAGATAATAGAGCTATTATTTTAACATATTCTTACCCGTCTTCACAAATTGTGACAATATGTCCGCCATCGGAAGAAAATGAAAGAGATAGGACATAATGGCCATTAGATCCTCCCGCAATCATTAACCTTGGTGAAGGCAGCATATGTCTGAAAATGATACAGAGCGTTCAAGTAGTTTGGATAAATCATACAGAGCCACATAATCAGGGCACCTAACAGGAACTAAAGAGAAGCGGGATAACTATAATAAAACAGTGTGTAAAGAATTCGAACTCACTAGCAAAATAGTAAATAATAATAGTAATACGCATAGCACCCCAACATGCACATGGGGGGTTGACGGAGGGAGTATTGCTCCCGGCTGAAGAGATTTTGAGATTATGAGTTTTTTCATTATTTTTTTTATAATTCTTTAATTTTTATTATAATTTTTTGAAATTTTTAATTTTGTATTTGATTTTGAGTTTTTAATTTTTTTCATTACTCCCGATTTTGAGATGAGAGAAAGTTTTTTTGCATCATTTTTAGAGATAAATGCAGAAAAAATGTAAATTTTTTTCGCATGATTAATAGATTTATGTGCTCTTTACTGAAAAAAACGCAAAAAATTTCTATATTTTTCAGCATTAAAAACGATGTTATGCAGTCAAAGTTGACGCAAAATACTTTAAAAAATTCGGTTTTACCACCAAAAGCGTTTTATATTTTGATTATTTTCATGATTTAAATAGAAAAAAATCGCGAACACTAAAATAACTGGTTTGAATTTCTGGGATTATGCCCCCTCTGTCGATTTTGATATTGATGTAATAGCATTTAAATATATTAAGGATTATATCATAATCAATTGAATAATTTTCATCCTTCTCATGGTTAATACTTGTTAATTATCAGTTAGGATTTTATGCAGAGATATATATTCAAGTGCTCGTGTATTTACTAGAGCTGCGAGCAGACGAGTAAAGTGTGGATTTCAGAAAAAAGGCGAATATTTTAGAATAACATGTAAGGTAAGATTTAGGCAAGAAACCGACAAAGGTTGAGGCCTTTTCGCGGAAGTGATCGAAATCGACCAAAACCTGAAAATTAATGCAATTATCAAACTTTTCAAACTCCCAAGAACAGGTTGACCCCAGAACGGCCATGCTATGCAAATGCAACCGACTGAAAATTATACCTCGACAGCATTCAACAATGATGTTAGTTGCGAATTTGTTGCATCGATTGATTAAAATATTATATGAATTTCATCAGTTTTAATGTCTCACAAGAGATAAATACGCTTAATTCGTTGACATATATAGCGTAATAAAAAAGTGCCTGATGAAATTACCTGAGTTTCGAGCTTCCGTTTATTATCTGAGTGTTGAGCATACTTGATTCAATCAATCAATGCAACAATTTTGCATCTAACAACAATATTAAAATTTTCAGGCCCCGCTACAGCTCTAATTACAACATGCCTGAAAGTCAAAAGTCGAGTCTCATTAACAAAATTCCACAAAATAACCGTCGTATCATACGACGCCGATGCTAACAAAGCGCCATCGACTGAAAATTCGCAAGAAGTAACAGCATTAAGGTGACCATGTAAAGCGTGCTCTAAAGTCCAATCGCTGGTATTGTACACAAAAATCTGTAAAAAATGCTTTTACAGATGGAAATTACATCCATTCGGGCAACTTATTCAGATGAGACAATATGAAATCATCGGACAAAATTGTGACCAGTTGATAGATAGCAGACATACACAGCATAGGAATTCTAGGGGAGGGGAGGTGAAATTTTGACACGTCTCTTTTGGGCCTAAATATCTTTCAACAGCATGAAAACATGAAAATTTTGAAAAAAATAGAAAATTGAACAACAAATCAAAAACTGAGTATATGGCGCGAAGCACCGAAATGACACTTTTGAGCAAACAGATAGCTAAAAACGCTTAAAAGAGCACCTTTTATACGTTTTTTGAAGCTTTTAGAAGATCTCGAATTTTGGTTAGAAGGGAGAGGGTAAAAGCCCTGAACCTCTTCCCAGATCATGTATGGTTGGCAGTTTTGCATTTAATTTAACCTTAGCACACAAAACTTGCAGCCATAATCGAAAATCCTTTCAGATGTTTGCTCAGCACATGGTTTATATGTATTTAAAACCTTCAAAACTGACCAATGAATAAGGTATCTTGAGCATCAGAAAGGGCAAGATCGCTATTTCAGAGGGCTTGTTACAGGAATTGTCAAAATTTTTAGTACAAAGCAGTAAATAATCAAATCCATACATGGTTTTAGGGGAATTTCACATCCCAGAAATTTTTTAGACCCCCGAAATTTGCGATTTTCCGGAAAATTTGCAGAAAAGATTATATTTTGAGTGAGTAATTCTATCTATCTCCTCAGAAGCGTCAAATTTTCGGCCCTTAGCGCCACATACATTTGTTTTTTGGCTATATTTTTGTTCAATTTACCCGAATTACATATATTTTCCGATTTTTTTTCTGTTTTTTTTGTTCTAGAAAGTAGTGTTCGATCAGGGACCCGGCCTTGGCTATTTTTGGGATACCCCGGTCCCGGCCGAAGCAGGAGTCAAAAATGACCGGGGAAAAGTTATTGCATTTATTCAGTCCTTTTAAAGTGTGATAACAACGGCGTTCTTGTCCCTAAATAAACCAGGTAAGTCATTTGCTTGCTTTGAACAATCATATTATTATTGTTCATTAGTTAAAGCTGAACGTTCAACGATTGCTTATGAATGACTGGAGCACTCAATCCGTTTTTCCCAAAAATTTTCGTATCCTTGTCCTGATATATGAGTTTCATAATCAATCAATATCCTAAGCCAGTGTCGTTTGACATCTGATTTGCCAATACATAAGCCACAGCAGTATTAATAATACATAAATAATACATAAACATAAACTCAATACACAATACATAAACTCCTAAAGCGCAAAAACTAAGGTCATACTAATATAAATGCTGGAAAACTCAATATTCAACGATTTTCTGCAATTATGTTACTAAGCTGGAATTCGCTTATTCTCCATGAACATTTGGACTGAAATGCAGCAAAAGAAAGTAATATTTAAACGAATCGCCCACAATATCTTTCAAAAAATGCAAAATTTCATTCATCTGGATTATTCCATATCAAAATGCAAGTTTTCTCTGGAGCGTGATTCTTTTCACTTGAGTGGGAATGGTTAATATGGAAATAAACTTTGTTTGGAATTTCATCTTTTCAAAATTTGGGGCAGATAGATTAAATATCTCCGAACGATGGAAGCGATGCGCTGCGCAGTAAATCTTTCAGAGTCAGATGATGTGTTTGAGAATCGTGATCAGGAACTAAAACGTAATTTAGCAATGCGATTGAACTTGAGGTGTATTAAATAAACACATGGGCAATACCCTGTTTCTGCCCGTTCACAGGACGGGGAGCGCCAAAACTTGGAGGAGAAGGGTTCAAATGGACGGGGATGTATTTTGTGCAGTAAAACCCAAAGATCACAATTTTGAACCTAAAAAAGACTTCTTAAAATAAACAACAACTTTTTTGGATCAGGCAAACCCATTTTTGGACTTGGACAACTTTTTTCTGGGCCAAACCAACTACTTTTCATGGCTGTATAACTATTTTTCGAACCAGGAAAGCCAAACTTCGAAGCCGAACAAGCAATTTTCATGCTGATAATTGGACAACCACTTTTTGAACCAGAACAACCGCCTTTTATTTGAAAAGTTGGACGGGGATAACCATTGATAATTGTTAAGGTATGACAAAATAATATTAATTAATCACTGCTTGCTAAGTGAAATGCAAACCGCATGTTGCCTGTCATGACTTAGTATCCATATATATGTATACTATAATATGATGAATGAGTATACAATATACTTATATAGTACTTATACACTATGTACTATAGTATATTATACCTTGCGTACCCCGGCCCGGCCAAAAAAATTGCCCCGGTCATTCACTACCAGAAAGATAGAGCATCGTCAGAAACGCCGAAAAATTGAAAAATGTTTTTGATTGACGATTTTGAGTCCAAAAAGGGAACTTTGGGAAAATAATTTATTTTCCCACCAAAATTCCCATGCTGTGTATGTCTGCTCAAGTCTTCAAGTCTCTGTACATTTTGTACATAATAAATTTTAGTTGACTATAAAATAGTAGAGCAGCATACATGATCTAGGGGTTGGGAGAGGTTTTCACCCCTCCTCCAGAAATTTTCACCCCCCCCCCGCAAAGCTTTTCACTTCCAGAATTAGCGATTTTGCGAAAAATCCAAAAAATTTTCTAAAAATTCGTAGAATATGTGCTTTTTAAGCGTTTTCAGCTATATATTTGCTCAAAAAAGTTAAATTTTCGGCGCTTCGCGCCATTATACTCATGTTGACTATGTTTTGTTCAATTTGTTCGACTTTTTTGATTTTTTCTGAAATGTTTTTACGCTTTTATACTTTAGAAATATAGAGCATTGTCAGAAACGCCAAAAACGGTGTTTTTGACGCGTATTCACAATTTTTGAGCCCAAAAAAGCATATTAAAATTCCACCCCCAGAATTCCTATACTGTGCATGTCTGAACGGCAGTATGGTAAAATAATGTAATAAACATCACAAAACTTCATCATTAAAATAATACAAAATTTTATATTTTTAAGTAGAATTTGTGGCCTTTTTGGTGACAGGGTACTTCAGAAAAATTAATAGGCGTTGAGCGTTAAAAAAACATTCATATGGTATATGCACAAGGTCAGGGTCGGCAGAGGGGAAATTCCGGCAACCGAGACCGATTAATTTAGCCTTTACACTTTTTTCGCTAGTTAACTGATTAAAATCAAAATAGTCTATAGTTATTTAAAACACTTTTTTGTAATATGACCGTGTTTTTTGCATTCTTAATCCATTTTGACTGCATTACAGCGCTTTTAACCAAAAAAAACGTAGACATTCCTCAATTCGACAGGAAACTTTGATTTTTAGACTATTTTGACATTATTTTGGGCGCTTTTCGGTAAATAAAACAAGAAATTACTAATCCGGAAAATGTTGATACTATTACCGCTTTTGCACCCCAAAAATGATGCATAAAAGTTTCCATCAGCATAAAATCGCCTGAAAATATATGCTTGTCTGATCCTTAAAGGTTATACCACACATGGTCAAGGTATAATTGGCCAGAGGGGATGAAATCCAAGGATAGTCATATGGTAAATTCTGGTGCACAAGGTTCTTTCTATACATGTACAAAGACGGTCCCCAAAAATAAATGTACATTCTTGCCATGTATATTTTAGGGCACTGTTACGGCATAGTATCCCGCTATCCGCGAAAAACTTTTGTTTGAAGTTTAACTAATTTATGGGGATTCAGGTTTAAAAAAATACAAAAACTTAACAATACGGCGCGAAGCGCCGAAAAATTTTGATACAAATTTTTACAGTTTTCAGGTAGAATTTTAGGCTTTTTTTCTCATTAAGCTCAAAAATGTCTTGAAGTGCCTTTCGTTTTCTCAGAATCGCCTGAAGGTAAGTGATTTTCCGAAAAAAGGCAGGAGTAACACCCCTCTCAACTTCCTCCCTATGCCCATGTGTGTTTGATTAATAATTAAGAGAGAATGACTAAGAAAGCGATCCAATAAAAGAAAAAGGGTTCAACATTTAGGCCCAATTTCGAAAAATCGGCTAGTATAATACACATATATGTAGCTAGAGTGATTGTGCAAAAGATGAAACAGTAAGTAATTTGCATATTTAAGGAATGAGAGTAGAAATACTGTTGAATAAGTGCCTCCGCTGGCTGCGAAACGGCCATTAAACGAAAAAGCGCAGCAAGTGACCCACTCTCCTCTCGAATGATGCTTCAATGTTTTAAACATGTTGCAATCGTCGAACAGATCCCACAACTTTAGAGTAGAGTCTCTGGAAGCTGACAACAAAACGAACGAATCGTCGAGGCTGAAACGAAGTTGTTGAACAGCCGCCTTGTGATCCAAAAGTTCGGTGAGGAACTTGCCTGCAAAATTCAACAAGTGTATGGCAGGGGCGGATTTAAAGGAAGCGCTCTACCCCAATTGGCCCAAAATAGTTGACGATATAAAGTATGGATGTGTACTTGGCAATGATTTTTGGCCATAGTGCATCGTCATTTCTCAAATTTTTCGCGCTTCGCGCCGGATTATACTATTTATTACATTTATTCACTTTTTTGGAAGCCTGGAAGCAATATTTTTGCACTTTTCTTCCAATTTTTAGCATTAATTCTCAAAACTTTTTGCGTTTTGCATTAAATGTTCCAATATGCTTTGGTTTAAATGCCCAAGAACAGGAAACAACGGAGTCATTCAAGTCTTTGCCGATCTTTCTGTGAAAATTTCACAAATTCTTAGGCGCTTCGCGCCGTTTTTTCAACTAAATTTGAATGTTGGAAATTTTTTTCAAAATTTTTGCACCAGACTTTATTTTTACCGAAAATGACTATAAAAAACGGTGAAAAACGCTAATCTGCGCGCAACTAGCGGGTTTTAAAACCTATTTTTGACTTTAAAAAAAAGTTAAATGAGAATGTATTATTTTTATTGTGTGCATCACTGATGAGTGATGAACATATGTAAGCAGGCACGTAAAAAGGATGTTATTTTGGATTGGAAGAGGCGAAAATTGTTGAAGTTAGATATTTCGAGAAACATTAGAAATTCGAGAAAAATTAAGGCATTTTTGAGCGTTTCTCGGTGAGGTAGAGCTGCACGCGGGTACCCGAACGGGTACCCGAGTACCCGGGTACTCGAGTACTCGGGTACCCGGGTAGAAAATAATTTTACTACCCGGTACTCTAAGGGTACCCGGGTACCCGAATCCCCTAATATAAAATGGAAAATTAGCACTGCAGTTATGCAATATGTGTTAAGAATTGAATTAGAAACCTAGAAACATATTGCTTCTAAAGTGCGACTGAATCACAATGTAAATGTGATTTGATATAATCAACCGTAAAATGTTAAATAAGCGAGTCCGTTAATTTTTCCTATTAAAACAATATATCGCGCATACGGTCTAGGCATATTCCATTATTCAGCTCTTTAGTTATATTATTTTATTTGTGCCGAATTCTTCTTATTCTTCGTTGTAAACAAATTTAAACAAGTAATTATCTCTTAGCGACACTTTTTTATAATGTAAGTTTAAACTGCAACTTTTATTCACATCGTGCGCGCAACTGTTTTAATTAGACCTGGTTCAAAGCCTATCGATGTTCCAAATGCAGTCAGCCATAGGCGTAGCCAAGGGGGCATTGGGGGGTACCTGCCCACCGAAATTTTTCAGAAAATATTGTTAATTTTTTTGTTGCAATGATGTATGTCCAGAAAACTGAGTTCAAAAAAGGCAAAAACGTCAGAATTTTCCGCGCCGAGTCATTATTATTTATTGCAATATAGATCCAACGAATTTAAAAGCTTGAATCAATTAAAATTATCCAGCACTCCACATCACTTTAGTAATTTAATGCACTATTTGTTCGTTGAATGAAACTGCGCATACTTGTTGAGCATGATAGTAAAAGTGCGAAAATGATTGCGAAGCAGTTTGTCTATTCTCTGCTTTGTTTGTCTTTTGTGTACCAGTTTGTCTATTCTTTGTTTCGTTTATCTTTCTTTACAAGGAGACATAATCCTATTTTAGTTGGAAGGAATGGCCAAATTTTCTTATGTTTTTGCGCATTTCTTGTTCTATGAACTGCATTTTGTTAATTAGAAGGCCACAAATGGGCCTGAAAACGGTAAGAACAAAATTTTCATGGATACATCTTTCTATATCTCATTGGCAGCGATCCGTTGCTGCGCTGTGTACCTAGCAGAGGTCGAAAAACGCATTTCAGATCAGTTTGTGCAATGTAGGAGTCCATCAATTTTAAGTGTTTTTGGGCTTGTTTCCGAACCGAGATTTGGCCGATTTTGCGAAAATTTTAACGTTGCTATTTAACATTAAAATGTTTTTTACAAAATTTTTCGGGACTCTGCCCCGGATCCCGCTTGCCACCTCAGACGTCCCGCAGCCATAAAATCTCGTTGTACATGTGCAACGAGATTTTAGGGAGAACAAGCCAGGTAAAAGGGTTAGGAATTTCTAAGAATTTCCGGCGTTTCGCGCCGGCATTAATTTGTCTGTTTTGTATGATTTAAGCGGTATAAATTTAGTTTGAAGTGCAAAAAGTCAAAATTTTTCGGCGCATAGCGCCGTCAGTTACTCTTCTTTCTTTTTGTAAAGCTCCAGCATTACGTTTAAAAGCCTGAATCACTCAAAATATCTTCAGTCAAAGTTAATAATTCGCAGTTTTCTTGTTGGAGGCTTGAATTATCAAAACTGTTTCGTACAAATTTGATAATTTTCTGCTCTATCAGATTATTAATATTCACAGAGCTACAAACTGTTAAGGTGTAAAAAATGACTAAATTTCTTGGCACTTTGCGCCACTTATGAATTCCGAACTGTTTGTCAATAGGAAGGCCGTAAATTCTACACGAAAACGTTTATGCCCCCCGAACCAAAATTCTGACTACGTCTCTGCTTCCGGTTGATTTCAAAATTGCTTTTCGTCAATGTGTTTTCCTGCTTCAAATGTTTTAATGACGCTATGAAGATACAAAACCTGCTCCACAATTTTTTGCCTTGAATTATGAAAATGACTCAAATTTCATTAAATGCATACGAATTCTTCAGATTAAAGCCTTGATTCTATTTAATCTTGCATTAATTTTTCAATAATTTCACTGCTTAAATATCACTTTGCCCTATATCTCACTGTCAACCGTAAATAAACGATGTTCACTGCATTCTCTTTTATCTGAGGTCCTACCCGGGTATACCCGGGTATTCCCGAATTACCCGGGTACCCGGGTAATGAAATAGCCGGGTACCCGGGTAGTGAAATTTGCAAAGTGTGCAGCTCTACGGTGAGGTCTATATAATGTCGAAGAAAAATCTCAAAAATTTTTCACTCCATTTCATACTCATATACAAAAAATCTGTCGTTCAAACTATCAGCACAACTGATTTCTCTTCCTTCAATTCGTGAACAATTCATTAACTCGCCTTTGTACTTGACCTTTGCGCTTTGCAGAGAAAAGAAATACGGGAAATTAATAATTCAGAATTTCGCGTTCATTATCTCAAAACTACGCCTAAATTCTGATTTGTCGGTCTTTTAGATGCCCTAAAGTGTTTCATTCTTTCCAATGGGAAACCCTTGTGAGAAACACATTTTTTCATTTCAGGGGGCGCCCTGTCACCTGGATACGGGCCAGCATACGTGGACAAAAGCCGGTCTTCCAGATGATACCGGCGGCCAAAAATTGTGGTTGGTTGCTGGTTCGAAAAAGGGTTGTTTTGGAATATGTTACCTCATAACTTTTTCGAAACGTTCTGCATGTCTGCATGCATCACTTGCGTTTGTTTTATCCGTCTTAATTTACTCGCATTTAGCATCATCAGTCAGTACACTAATTGTTTACAACTATAGTTTTTAGAGTGTTCACCTCTGGAAATTTTTTTTGGCATTTTTATCATCCTCAGCTCAATTTCACAGATTTCCATCATTTTTGAATCCAAAAAAGGCACTTAAAAAATTTTTCGCTTTCATCCAATCAGAATTTAAATGCTGTGCATGTTTATACCACCCACTATGCCTGAGTACCTGTGGAAATAAGACCCATGTAAAAAATATTTAATTAAGTAGCAAAATATTTAAGAATTTAACAACCAAAATCATCAAAAATGCTACGCAATCGTCACGCTTACAACTTCCATTCAGATATTCTAAAATTTGGGACTGTATAAACAGGAAAACAAATGAGAAGCAGAGCAGAGCTAGCCACTGCCATCGAGAATATAAAATTTGGTTAGGAAAATGATTGTTTTTTAAAGTTTTTGCACAAAAGCCAAAAGGGGCTAAAATTTTAAATATGTAGAGGGGCATTTCATAGATGGTAGAGTTTAGGTTAGATTATCCAACCTAAATCTCACAATGAATGTTAGAGTGCAGCAAAGAACCAACATCTTTTAGAGAACAGTATAGACAGTATGAACGTTACATTGTGACGGCAGGTTAATTTCTGTCGAATAAAAAAGTTAGGCACATAATCAAATAAGTGGCAACACTTTGCTGAGACTTTGCTATATTAAAAAGTAAAAATTTTCACATGCTTGTATAATTAAAATCGAGTGAATTTCACAGAAGAATTCTGGGTAAATTAATACATTAGATAATATCATACTGTCGTAAATCGAGTACAGTCGAATTCTGCCATGCTTTAATCCCACCGCCAATATCAGTCTATTCTGAGCAGATCGAAAGTTGTAAAAATCAGGCGCTAACATATCAACCGTGTCGTCAGAATCGTTGTACATTGTGTGCGGTCGGCTTTGAGAAGCACTCGGCATCCCAAACGCTAGTGAGCAAACAATGTCGTCGCAGTTTATCATTAGAGGATTCAGCTGGGGTGCTAAACGTTACGAAAAGATTGAAAAATCAATGCGGAATATCAACGAAAAAGTTCAAGGATGCTCAATCTTTCTCAAGCCTAAAAACATTTTAAAAAATCGAAATTGAACAAAATTTAGTCAAAAAATTAGCAAATGGCGTGAAGCGCCAAAAATTTGGCACTTTTTCTACGAATTTTGCGGAAACTTCGAGAAAATCGCGAATTCTAAAGGGGGTAAAAAAATTGGAGGGGATGTGTGTGAAAACTTTTTAAGGAGGAGGTGAAAGTCCCCCAAATCTATCTTCCTCAAGATCATGTATGGAGGACCCACTTACTGTTCAAATAGCTTTACATTGCCCTAAACTAAGTAGATATGTAATATTAATCCAGCGCGAAGCGCCGAGAATTTTTTACGACTTTCAGCTAAGCTTACAAAGAAAACTTAGCACATAAAGCTAAAATAATTCTATATTACAGAATTCGGAATGATTGATACTGCGCTTACAATATGCTGCTTGAACCTCGTAATAAACGACATTGCACATATGGATTGAATTTAACATTAAGCAGTTATTTGCCTGTGTCCATGAAATTCGCATTCTATACTTATTATATCACTTTCTTTTTGACTTTTTACCTTTGCGTCCAACTGAATAAAGTATTATTATTATTATTATTATCACTGTTTTTTTTTGTACGAGACAAAGATTTTAAGGCTCGTACAAAGATTTTCGGAGCCATCTTTGTACAATGTACAAAGACTTTTTGGGGCAAAGTAATAGTAATTTTAACGTTTTTTGAGTATTTTTTAGCAAAACTTCTAAAATTTTTTGGCGCTTCGCGCCGAGTATCATAATTACATTCTATTTAGCTCCAAGCGCGGGCATTTAACACTCCAAAATCTATCTGTAAGCATCTTTGTACAGATTGAAGCATCTTTTACATCTATTTCCACTGTTTTATAAAGATTTTATGCAGAAAAAGAACTATCAAACAACTTTGCACTGTTTTCTGCCGTTTGAAGATAAAATCGACGCTTTTATCTTTGCGTTGCATTAAATTCATTAGCAAATTCGTGTCTATTATGAGATTCAGTCAGCACATTGCAACCGCTTATTATTTATAATTGTGTAACACAAGTCATTTTAACTTGCTGAGTCGAATTTTATGTGTAATTTCAACCTAAGACTCATGAAAATTTTGGCGTTTCGGGCAGAACTAATATAACCAGCTGAATTTAGGACAAAGTTACACCTTTTGCGAAGCGTGCGGGTCACGGATAACAATGTAGTAGTATGTAAAAATGTGTACATTCAATTGCATATCTATACTTTATATGTACAAAAAAATTTTCGCTCGTACAAAGACTTTTTCCGAGATCTTTGTACATGTACAAAGAGGCTCGTACAAAAAAAATAGTGATTATTATTATTATTCTTATTATTATTATTATTATTATTATTGTTATTATTATCATTATTATTATTATTATTATTATTATTATTATTATTATTATTATTATTATTATTATTATTATTATTATCATTATTATTATTATTATTATTATTATTATTATTATTAAAAACACAAATAAAATGATTTTATCTTCAAACTGCACAAAATAGTGTTAAATTGTCACATAGTTCTTATCACCGTTTAAATACCTATAAAAAATCAGAAGAGACGGATGCGAAAGATGTGTGAGACTGTACACAGATTGATTTGTAGTGTTTAAAGCCCGCGCTTAAAACTAACTGGACAGTAATTACGATATTCGGCACAAATTTGTCGAATTTCCGGTTAAAATGCGCAAAAACATTAAAATTACTATCGTTTTGCCCCAAAAAGTCTTTGTACCTCATACAAAGATGGCTCCTCCTGAAATCTTTGTACGAGCTTCCAAATCTTTGTCCCGCACAAAAAAGCCTGTCAAAGACACACACAGCTAACACTTCTCCATAAACCGTCGTAACATTTTGTTTATGCACGTCAAGCATATCTTAATATTACACACTTATACTGAAAAAGAAGTAAAAATCGACAGAGTGCTCAGATCAGAAAACTTACTAGTCTCTCACAAGCACACTCGGAGGGATATGAGGGGTTATTTCCTTGACAGAACATTTAAAAAGCATACCCCCTCAGGCCATTTCGGACCAAAAACTATTGCTCGAACCATGAAAAGCGTAAAACGACGTCTAATAGCATAATTTAGATTATATACAGTTATTTTTCCAGTATTTAACTTATAAAGTCTGTCATTCGGCACTTTTCTTACACTATTTCGTATATATTTGATGTCAGAGGTAATTCCGTCCTTATTGTTATTTGTTTTCATTCACATTTCACCACGAATATTCATGAAGAATAAAATGCAGCAAATCACAACAAATTAAGTATCAAAATTTGTCATTAAATAACAAAAAATTACTTGACTAGTCTTTTTAAAGAAACTGAACATTCTACTGAGAATCATACAGCATTTGACATGGCTAGCATCCATTCTAGGATCCAATAATTCAACCTCAAGGTAGGTGCGATTTATATTATAAATTTCAAAGTTGCAAGACAACTGAAAGGAAGAAAATTTTAAGATTATTGAAAATTCGCGTACGACTTGAAGTCTTTGATCGACACAACTCTGTCCATGGTATAACAGCAACAGTCTTAGGATCACAAGACCAGGCGAAGTGAGATTGGTCGGGAGCAAAAGCAATGCTCGAACTACCGCAACGTCCCATAGGCAAATGCAAAGCTTCTAATTGTTCTGACTCAGATTTCAAACGTTCGAGCGCGGGCAGTTTTCCATCTGGATAAATATTAGAAACGTACGCGTTAGAACCAATTGAAAACGATATTTAAAGCATATCGACAATTAAACATATGGAGATTTACAAAACTTACATTCGGAGAGCTTCACATTATCACATTGTATTATTTGGAATTGAAGGCTACTGTTCAACTACAAGCTTTTGACGTAAACATACTTGAGCAACAAGGCCGTATTCAAGGGTGGACAGGGTGGGGCGCCTCTCCCGCCGTTGGCCCGAAGAAAATTTTGAAAGGTAAGGTAATGCACAGAAAAGATGGAAAAATCGAATGTCTTACTCGTAAAATCATCGAATTTTCAGCGCTGAGCGCCGAATGTGAAGTATTTTCTATCATTTCCGCCCAAGCGCGACCGAAAAAATGGCACTTTAATAGCCATTTGAGTAAAAAATTTAAAAAAAGTTCAAATTTCATGTTCTAATGGATACAGCATGGAAATTCTGGGAAAATTAAAGTTATAAAGTGCCTTTTTTGGGGGCCTAAAAACAGTATATATTCAGTACGCGTCGAAAACATCGTTTTTCGGCGTTTCTGACGATGCTATATCTTTCTAGAACACAAAAACATGGAAAAATTTCAAAAAATCAGAAAATTAAACAAATTGAACAAAAGATATTCATAACATGAGTATATGGCACGAAGCGCCTTAAATTTGACACTTTTGAGCAAATAGATAGCTAAAAACGATTAAAAAGCACCTTCCCTGTGAATTTTCGGGAAATTTTTGGAAACTTTTGAAAAATCGAGAATTCTGGGGAGGGGACAAAAAATTTCTAGGGGAGGAGTGAAAATTTCCCTGGGGGCGGGGTGAAAATTGCCCCAGATCATGTATGATCCCGAAGAATTTTCCGAGATCAATTTATGTTGGGTCCGCCTCTGCCCCTCCCACACTGGCCGAATCCTGGATATGGGCCTGCTGCGCAATGCCCCGTATCGCCCTCAATCGGCCACGGGTCGAACCGATTCTGCAACAGGCCGAAGGGTCACAGAGTAAGAGGCTTCGTTTTATGCACAGGCTATAGACATATTTTTTATTCGTCGTAAAACAAGTTACAATATCAATCTAGTGTAAAAATGCTTAAATTAGGGCAGATTTTGATAATTTTCAAAAAGCAACATTGAAATTCTTTCATACATATCATTTCTTAGCATACTAATACTAATATTTATTCAGATAAACACAGGGATAAAACGTCACAAGAAAAAGTAAGATAGTAAATATAAAATACGAGTATCATGGACACACAGGCAGTGATCGGACCGAGGGTACTTTTGGACCCTCGGCCTCGGCCGAGGCGACTTAAAATCCTTGCCTCGGCCTCGGCCGAGGGTAATGCCGAGGGTCAAGCTTATATCCCTATACCCATAAATAGTACTCTTAGAATATTTTATATGCACATGAGCTGGAGAATAATCGTAATATTAAACACTTTATCGAACTAAAACAAATGTTTATTGCTGTTAGCCAGAATTCTTATTCCAATCTGATGAAGCAGATAATTCATCATCAAAATCTAGATCATCTGAATCAGAGTTAGCCTCATCTATTTCGCCTTGTTGTGCTATCGCATCATCGTCGTCGTCATCTTTATCAGATTCTTTAGAGTCACACTATTATAACCAACTGCTTTGAGATTGTGCTTTACAAAAAGGAGTTTTTGATTATTTGATACAATCGACATTATGAAATACGAGTATAGTAAAATTGAATCGCTGGAGTAAAGAACAATGACTGAGAGAACACTACTTCAGAGCAGTGTTTTTTTGTACAAGGTCCGTTTGTACATGTACAAAGATGGTCCCTAAAAGTCTTTGTACATTTCGTACACACAAATTCTTGGGTACTATAATATGCTACAGTAGCGATTTTAGTGTGGTAAAAACAGAGTTGTTCGACTTTTGGTTACGTATTTTAGCAATTTCTAGATTTCTGAGGGCAAAAATCAGTAATAATCGTCTCAAAACGGCGCGAAGCGCCAAAAAATTTGGCATTTTTCCTTTCAAAATGCAATTTCTGAAATTATAAAGATATATAGAACACACAATTGCTCATTTCGGCGCGAGCGCCGAGAATTTTTGCGAATTTCGAACCTTTTTTGCAATTTTTGTCTTCCAAAAAATCTTTGTACATGTACAAAGACGGTCCCCAAAAGTCTTTGTACATCGCGAAAAATCTTTGCCGAATACAAAAAAAACCGTGCTTCAGAGAGCAAAAATTTCGTGCAGACATACAAGTATATTAATGAAAGTGAAATCGGAACGCATAATATGTTAAACAATTCATTCTCATTTTCAATCATAGTAGATTAAATGTGTGAAGGATTTATTGAATAAAGCCAACAGCATGAAAGCATCTTTATTTTAACAAGTTGCCGTTGAAGATTTGGAAAAGTTAATAAAAAATGTGACTGAACAAGCAGTTAAAATGTTTTTTTACTATAAATAAGAAAACAGTGTCGAAGAAATAAACGAACAAACGAAATAACCTATGTTAAGACAGAACTGCAGCCACTGTTGTGCTCGCTTTTGCAGTAATGCATGTTTAAACACACTTTTGCAGTCATCCACAGTGGCGGATCTAGGATTTTTTCAAGGGGATGGTGGTATCCCAACTTTTTCAGAAACAGTCAAAAATAGGTCCGAAAATTTTCCCTTAACGCGCGAAATAGCGTTTTTTCGGTGCTTTACATTGTTTGCTTTTACATAAAATCACTTTTGACGCAATATTTTTTCTAAAAATTGTAAAATTTCCGACAATTTTGTGCGAAAAATCATTAAATTTCTTCGACTTTAACAAAAATCTGACGCGACGCGCCGGATAATTTGTGAAATTGAGGCGGATAGACGTCTAGAAGCATGATTTACTGCTTGATTTCATGTATTTATAGCATTTGATGCGAAACGTCGAAATTTTTAATTTAAAATAGAAGAAAACTATGTAAAAATAGCTGTTTCTGCTGTTAAAATTGTTTTGAAACCTACATGAACAGAAAATGGCTTCCAGGTCGCCAAGAAAGTAAATAAATGTCATTCATAGGTATCATCCGGCGCGTAGCGCCGGAAAAATTTGAGAAATTATGGTCACTGATGGCCAAAAATCATTGCAAATTGCATATCCATTCTTTATCTCGCCAAATGTTTTTGGTCAATGGAGGCCGCCCCCGCAACCCTTAAATTCGCCCCTGGTCATCCGATTCTGATATGATAAGTAATATGACGGAAACTGCACTGTACTTCCCGTTCCATGTAGCGAGCATGAGGATAAAAACTTAGTCATCATATGAATATCAATTGGCACTTTGCTGCATGTAACTTGGTGTAACTGGGTATGCGCCTAAAATCATAAGAAAAGCCAATAGGTAAAAAACAGCCTTTGTACTGCAGATGCATTCTAAATAGTTAATATTCAACGGATATAGTAAACTTATTCAAATTTGATTTTAACCCTCGGCGCCTCGGCACTTTTCAGCTTCGCCCTTGGCGCCGAGGCCGAGGCTCCAAAAACGCCGAACCTTGCCGAGGTCCGATCACTGCACACAGGCATAGTCAAAAAATTACTGAAATGAACCTTTTTCAAATTTCTCTTAAATGTATCAACATTTTGAGAATCTCGAATATATTGTGTTAGATCGTTCCAAATTCTAGCTGATCTAGTAGCAAAACAATACTTTTTACAATCAAGTCGAAATTTACCTTAATACATGTGATTTGCAAACGCATTCCTAGTACGCGAATGACCATATAACTGATAAAAATCTTCAGAAGGTAAGATATTAATATAAATAATATTATTTGCAACAATTAAATCAAAATAAATTCTACGGAGTTCAAGCCTCTCTAAATTTATCGCTTTTAGCCTTTCATCACAAGAAAGTTCACTATATCTAAATAACCTTTTAGTAAATTTTTGCTGTACCCGTTCTATCCTGCTAATATCAGAAAGCAAATGAGGACTCCATACAGTTGGCGCATACACTACTATAGGCCAATTATAATTCTCGAAAGCAAGAACCAACGTTTTTTGAGAACTTCATATGAATATTCATTGTTATGCACAATATCGCGATTGCTACTTCAATTAAACCGCTTTTGTAATCAATTTGCATTGAATCAAGAATTGCGATCCACGCACATGGTTTCGTGAAACAGATTATAGGTGCACCTACTGTATTACTTTATCTAAATGTGTGATCAATCAAAGGTTAACGAGCATGTGCTAGGTCTTATTTTTTAAATTGGCAAAAGAACGTAATAAGTAAGCCAACCACACGTTGGCGTGGGGGTTTACATTCTCACATAAGTTGAACAACCAGCTCAGATTGCATTAGACTCCCAGAATTCTATTTTTAGTAACATTTTTGGCGATTTCACCTAGCCAGAACCCCCAGAATTTTCTTGCTGCCAATGTATGAGGCCAACACTAATAGAATTAATTGAAAAAAGTGATTAACATAGGAATTATGGCAAGCAGTGAAATTTGCAGATGGCGCATAAATGTTCTTCGCTGCATTCACGACTATTAATTTAGCATCAACATTAATTATGAGATTCGTAATCTACAACTTAGGGGAAACATTTTAAAAAAATTGGCCCTCCGCAAATTGTTTGAATCCCAATCCTCTGGGCGGAAAAGTGCTTCTCAGTGTAAACTTTACACTTGTGCTAATAACGCAATATTGGGTGTATAAAAACAAAATAAACTAGGATCTGTAATGCTTAGATCAGGGCACATTTTAAGCATAATCAGTATGTTCCGCCTACTTAGCGGGGTAGCTGAAGAAATATCTATTTTCGTCTCGAACCCTTTGCACTAAAACGATCACAGATCGAGAAATATTGCGTTAAAAAAGAAAAAAATTTCGGTTTTGAGATATCGTAACCTTCTACATTATAAAACTAATTGGACTGCGCAGAAACCAAAATTGAGTTAGATAAGCTTTAGGACACGCAAAGAGTAGAAAACCCGTATACTTTACACTTTTGTGCAACAACCATTGAGTGTAAAGAAATTTTAAGGTCAGATTCGTAATCTACAACTTAGAAGCAACATTTTTTTAAAAATTGACCCTCCGTAACTTGTTTGATACCCAATGCTCTGGGCGGAAAAGTGATTCTCAGTGTAAACTTTACACTTGTGCTAATAACGCAATGGCACATTTTAAGCATAATCAGCATGTTCCGTCTACTTAGCGGAGTAACTGAAAAAATTTCTTTTTCCGTCTCGAACTCTTTACACTAAAAGGATCACAGATCGAGAAATATTGCGTTAAAAGAGAAAAAATTGGTTTTGAACTGTTGTAACCCTCTACATTATAAAACTTATTTGACTGCGCAGAAACCAAAATTGAGTTAGATAAGCTTTAGGACACGCAGAGTAAAAAACCCGTATACTGTATACTTTTGTGCAACAACATTGAGTGTAAAGAAATTTTAAGGTCAGATTCGTAATCTACAACTTAGAGGCAACATTTTTTTAAAATTGGCCCTCCGCAAATTGTCTGATACCCAATGCTCTGGGCTGAAAAGTGCTCCCCAGTGAGAACTTTACACTTGTGCTTATAACGCAAGATTGGGTGTATAGAAACAAAATAAACTAGGACCTGTAACGCTTAGGTCAGGGCACATTTTAGGCGTAAACAGCATGTTCCGCCTACTTAGCGGAGTAACTGAAGAAATTTCTTTTTTCGCCTCAAACCCTTTACACTAAAACGATCACAGATCAAGAAATATTGCGTTAAAAGAGAAAAAAATTTAAGTTTTGAGATATTGTAACCTTCTACATTATAAAATCAATTGGACTGCACAGAAACCAAAATTGAGTTAGATAAGCTGAAGGACACGCAAAGAGTAAAAAACACGTATACTTTACACTTTTGTGCAAAAACCATTGAGTGTAAAGAAATTTTAAGGTCATATTCGTAATCTACAACTCGGGGGCAACATATAAAAAATTGGCCCTCCGCAAATTGTTTGTTACCCAATAATGCTCTGGGCGGAAAAGTGCTTCTCAGTGTAAATTGTACACATGTGCTAATAACGCAATATTGGGTGCATAGCACACATGCACATGGGGGGTGAGGGGGGTATCACCCCCTGAGGGGTCAGCTAGACCGGCACTGTCCGGCGATTTTGAGCAAACAGGTCTTGTTCTGCATCATTTTTGACATCAAAATCAGTAAAAATGTCAAAATTTTTCCGGCGCTCCGCCACGGATTAGTACTTTTATATACTTTTTTACCCAAAAAACGCTAAAAATTGATTAATTTCTGTATTTTTTAGTGTTTAAAGTGATGTAATGCAGTCAACATGGACTACAAATGCTTTAAAAATGCTAAATTACTACGAAAAAAACGTTTTATAGGCTATTTTGACCATTTTGGTCGTTTAACAACAGAAAATTTGTGAACGTTAAATTTACTGTTTTGGATTTCTGAGATTTTACCCCCCCTGCCGACCCTGACCTTGTGCACCTATGGTGTATAGAAACAAAATAAACTAAGATCTGTAACGCTTAGGTCAGGGCACATTTTCAGCATAATCAGCATGTTTCGCCTACTTAGCGGAGTAGCTGAAGAAATTTCTTTTTTCGTCTCGAACCCTTTACACTAAAACGATCACAGATCAAGAAATATTGCGTTAATAGATAAAAAAATTTTTAGCTTTGAGATATTGTAAACTTCTACATTAAAAATAAATTGGACTGCACAGAAACCAAAATTGAGTTAGATGAGCTGAAGGACACGCAAAGAGTAAAAAACACGTATACTTTACACTTTTGTGTACAACTATTGAGTGTAAAGAACTTTTAAGGGCAGATTTGTAATCTACAACTCGGGGGCAACATTTAAAAAATGGACTCTCCGCAAATTATTTGATTTTTCGGTTTACACTTTACACACTCATTGCTAACTCGGTATTGAGTGTAAACAAAAAAATCAACATCGAGTTTTTTAATTATTCATCGATTAAAAAAAACCGCACCTCCCAGGTGTGTGCCGTTGTTGCTGTGAGGGAAGTGGGCTAAAGTAAATAAAAACCCCATCTGAATTATAGTCAAATTAAGTTAATGTCAAAAACTCGGCTTATTAATTTCAAAAAACGCCTTTTTTTGATACATCATAATGTACAACAGAAATCTTTTCTTCTACGAGGCTTAAAACTTACGGACATCCGCATTTCCATCACACAAACCAATTACGTCCATTGAATTAATCCTCAATAAGTATTACTTTCTCTTGATGCAATAAATCGAAGTGGCTTTATCTAATTTAATAAAATCAACCACCGAGAATAGAAAGCCTATAATAAAACACATTCCAGGAAAAGAATCACGTGGTAATTTTCAGCGCGATAAAGCCAAAGCGCGATTGTCATCATCAGCATAACTAATCTAAAAACTCATTCGAAAAAAACCTTTAGCGGGGGTTGCGTCATGCGCTGTTTACGTACTTCGATGTTTATCGACAAACTTAAATGGCGATAATGTCAATATTTCGGAGAATTGAGAATAAACGCGTTCCGCCTAATTTTTCCGCTTTATTCAACACGGAAGTTCCAAAATAATGATTTATCGAATGACTGAAGAAATCGCGCATAGCGAAGCACCAACGAACAAACTTTCATAACAAAATCTACAGTCATTGACTGATGCACGAGCACTTCAGAGACCGTTAGAAATGAAATGACGTAAGTTTTGCGCACGATTGCAAATAAAATGTCAGGTCATTTGCACGCTTTGAACCACGAAATTGTTAGTTATAACGTGCATTTCTCTCCATATAAGCTCTTAATTATATAAATTTTTCAACATTGTTGCAATCTCTCAATTACACAAATTTTTCCCCATTTTCGCAATTAAGAATAAACTGAGATGATACATACAAGTAGGCGGGGAATGCTGAAACACCCAAAAATGGCTAAACAAATTCAATTTTGTTCAAAAATGAGGGTGAGGGGTCGAAGATTTTCAGGTTTTGAGGGAACAACCAACTTTTGGTGGGGTATCCCCCATCTCCCGTTACATGTATGATATTGCAATGGTATCGAGTATGCAGGTATGATCAAAAATATATGCAAGTTTTTAGAGCGATTTTAGCTGAAATGAGGATGACAAAACATATTCACATATGATTACAGTCTAAGTGAAACTCCGTTTAATAAAGCAATATTTGACTGTATTTACGATTATGTTTCAACTACATGTCGAAATTCATGCAAAATAAAACAATGTTTCAATGAAAAACACAGTCTGACGTTACTTTATATTAAAATTTATGAATTTTCGTTTGCAAACATCATAAATATGTTGAATCACAACAAACTCATAAGCAAATGATATCAGCGGTAAGATCTAAAAACAAATTTTTAGACGAAAACATATTTAACCGTATTTTTAAGACAAGCAGCACATATTAGGCTTTAAGGATAATTAATAATTCGAAATGGAGATTTGAAAAATATGCGCTGATCATACTTGTCACTAACTTCCAAAAACACGTGGTCTGCACATACGCATTCCGACGCGCCGCGCCGCGCAAAAATTTAGGATGCTGCAATCAATCAAAAAATCAAAAAAGCGAAAGCACAATATATGACGAAACCGTTTTTTATGAATAGAAATTGAAACGGAAATCTGCACTGTACTGGATATGCATACGATAAAAATGCTAGAATAGAATATAAGCCGAACGGGCCAGTTAAAGTAAAATCAAAAATCAATATTGCCTAACCTAAAAAAATTTCACCAGACTATTTTTATCAGGAACAGGAAATATTGCAAGCAACTTTGTTTCCGACCAAGTAGAAACAACAAGGGGCGAGGAAATGGCCAAAAAACATTATGAGATCATTCCTCGGCAAACCCATATTCAGGATTTTGTTTCGGGGGGGCACGACCAAAGTTTTTTAAAAACATAAAGGGACAAAAGGATGAATAAAAAAATACGTTTTACGACCATTAGAGCTATATACCTTGTAAATTTTGCTATGCACTACCCAGGCTTGAATATGGTGAGAATCCAGTAAACACCTTCTCTATCACGGCTGGGGGGTAGGGGCCGATTCCTATGCACTTGGAATTTAAGGTTCCAAGTGCCAAGTCTTAAAAATTCTATTTTCTCGGAGTAAAGAAGTTCCTGTGCATTCCAAATTTCCAAGACTTGGAATGCCAAGTTCCAAGTCCCAAGTCATGGAAATTTAAGTTTCCCAAGTAAATCAGTTCCGACGCTTTCCAAGTTTTCAAGTTCAAAAACTTGGAATTCCAAATAATTTTTCCAAGTTGATGGCAGGTTTTGCAAGTATTCGTTCCTATGCAACACTTGGAATCCAAAAGTCGGAGAACATACTTGGAAAAAGTGGAATTTCTCTCCAAGTATTTAATTAGTCGGAAAAATTGTTTGCCTTGACTTATGTCTGAAAATTAGTGATTCTAAAAGTTCCAAAACTCAAAATTATAATCAAATATCAAATCAACGAAGTCAGTAGAGCAGATAAAATACAATATATAAATAATTAGAGTTTAATAGAGATTAAATTTTAACTCGTCGCTCTAATTTTTTCTTTGTCTTTAAAAATTAATTTTGAACTGAACACTTCAGCAAGAATACGTTTTTGTTATTCAGCTGCTTTTAAAAACCGTTCATCTGCGATTCAAAATCAAAATTTTGTTCTGAGTCTTGGACATTTAGTTAGAAATGGGAAATAGAAAACAAGTTTAAAAAACGGCCGTCTTCGAAAAAGGCTAATTTGATTGGACAGCCTATATAATCCTTTTGTACATAGAAAACATTGGTTTATACTCTCAAGTTATAATTAAAATGTGTAGTCACCACACCACAATCATCATACTGTGTGACCATATGCAACTCATAATAATAGACAGTGATTGGTTCCTCAGTATCGATTAGACGGCCGGCCGGTAACAATAGAAAATGACCTTTGCTTATATCGCGGATTACGGTAGTTCATTGTGGACACCGCGCTTTATATACATGCACACCCTTTTATGTAAATATTGAATTGGTAAAGTGCACTTGGAATTCCAGGTGCTCGAAAAATGCCTAGGAACACTTATTTAGAAACTTGGAAAAAACACTTGGAGAAACGTGACTTGGAATTTCAAGGACTTGGAAATTGGGACTTGGAACTAGGAACTTGGAAGAGCATAGGAATTGGCCCCAGGGGTGGCGCGATCAAGCGTCCCTCAGCGGGGCCCGGACAGAGCCCCGGAAAATTTTATGAAAAAAGCCTTAAAGCTGAATCGTAACATTAAAATCTAAATGAAATCAGCCTAATTTTGGTTCTGAAATCAGTCTAAAAATGGTCAAACTTCATCATTGAAGTTCTTTATCATTGCCAAAAATTATCTACCATTCCCGCTTCTTGCATGGATCTCATTTTCTGCGTAAAACCTGCAAAAACAGAAGACATAGATGCACAATATGATTTTAAACGCGCGTTTGGGACTAAATAGATTTAATTTTTCGCGATTTTTCGCTAAAAAAGCAAAGAGGGGAGTAAAAGAAAAATCATTCTCGATTTCATTTCGGAGGGGGACGCGTGCCCCCTCTTCTCCCCTGGACACGGGCCTGTTCCTCGGTAAGCGGAAATAGCAAAAGAAGTACACTATTGACTGCGGCGCTTCGCGCCATATTGCTAAATTATCGGGTTTTTTATTTTTAAAAGCGACTTCAGAAATTGGCTAAAATGCTCTACTGAAGGTAGGAAAATCAAGGTTTACAGAAATAACATATTAAGAGCGCAAAATTTTACACACAACGTGTACAAACCACCACCATTACATGTCTACATAGGATTTTCTATTAGAAAACGCTGATTTTTCAACACGGGCGCTCTATTTTTGGACGATTTTAGACCTCCAAAAATGTGGGAAAAAAGTGGAAAATGCTGAGGACACGAACCTCTATCGACAGGAGAGCGCGCCTGTACAAAGTATAGCCGCGTAGCTGGGAAAGGTCTAAATAGATGGATTTAATAAAAAGTGAGAGCGTTAAATCAAACAGAATCACAGATATTTATGCCACGCAAATAGGCGTTCCTAATTTTATATGTAGTGTAAAAAAAGAAAAACTAGTTGGTACAGACCTATGTTTGAGATACATACATTAGTTATATATGAAAAAGTCCCTAAAGATCAACATGTGTCGACAATAAACGTTGAAAATCGTTACGTTCCTCCCCTTTTTGATTCAAAATGGAAGTGAAAGATTAAATGACAAATGTTAAAAATTTATAGAAGGAATAAATAAATAAATTTAAATAAATAAATTTAAAAAACAAATAAATTTGGAACCCTTTTCTACATTGCGACATATATTCCGTTGAGGGTGTCCAACGTAGGTTTACAAAACGACTTTTCATTGATAAAAGTCTTTCATATGATCAGAGATTGGTTCAACTTGGATTAGAAAGACTTGAATTAAGGCGTTCATATAATGACCTCATTTTAGCTTTTTCTATTATTAGATTTAATATTCTGCCTTCTGAGGATTTCTTTACATTTAATACTAATTCAAATCGAGCAATGAATTCTTGTAAGCTTTTAGTTAATCGGGCAAACAAAAACTGCAGAAAATTTGAATTTTGTAATCGAGTAATCTCTGTTTGGAATTCTCTACCCGAGGAAGTTATAAGTGCTCCAAATAGACATGTTTTTCTTAATAGATTGAAAAGGGTTGATCTAAGTCATTCAATTCAGGGGGCGTAAATAAGCGCAGTTTATGTACTGCCTTTACGTTATCCCGCTTTCCTCGACTAATTACCTATGTATTTTATTGACTTGTCTTTCTGTGGGCTAAACTTTACTTTATAGTGTGAACGAAAAACTTGCAGATGTATGTGGAAAGGAACGACATTGGTTGAAATTAGGACATGCAAAAAAAGTGCGGAAAAAAATTTCACGGAAAACGGACCAATATTGGTGAAGATAGAGTTACGGTACTTTACGTTGTCATAAATGCACTCAGATGGCAGGTAATGTAAGCGAGAATATAAATGTGGATCTGAGGTGTCTCAAAAAGTAGGGCATCAGGAAAAGTCTGTGGCGATGTGAGCAAAACGATTGAACAAGTTACTCCGTATATAGCTACATTGAAAAGAGGTATTTGACAGTTTACCAAAAAATGTTCCGAATTTGGGCTAAAAACATATTTAACTGACATTTTCAAGGTCGCTGATTACGAAAAAATGACTTTTATCGCGCGGAAAAAAATTTTTGTTTCAAAATTTTTAAATTTGAACAAACAATTTTTTGCATGTCTTTTTCTGTCATTTTACTTGATAAGATACGTAAAAATTCATGTTCCTGCTTAAATGACGTCTAGGCTTAGGCTTAGTGTATCTGAGAAGGTGATTTCGGCTGCTTAGGTCGAGGTCGCTACCGCTTAGATCGAGGAATAGATGCTTAGGTCATTGTGTAGATGCTCAGGTCGATGTATAGATGCTTAGGTCGACCTAAATTGGGTAGGTATATGCTATTCTGCATTCCACTGTTTGAATCTTCAAATGGATAGAACTTTGAGATAATCCAAAAATGCTGTTTGAATCGTATTTAAGTAGAAATCTTCAACTGGATGTAAACAATGCTAAAAATAATAAAATTAAAATAAATTTCTTGAAAATTTGAGCAAAAAATTACAAAAATTTTTCTTCAATCTTGGTTTCCGCGCAGTATAACTTAATTTTTTGTAATCTGCGACCTTGAAAATGGTAGAAAAATATGTTTGTAGTAAAAATTGGAATTTTTCGATAAACTGCCAAAATTCCTAAAAGTGGCTCAAAATGGTGAATGTCGAAGTATGATGTTTGAAGTACCGTAACTCTGTGAGTTGTGCATGGATTTGGTTTATTTCTTTTTTTCCGCGTCTTTTAGTGACACAAAGTATATCGTTTTTGCGCAATTGTATGGCAGCTCTGCCGGAATGGCGCAAAATCGATTCAACAACAACAACAACAACAATTTATTCGCTAAGTCGAAAGAAAATATTAACATACATGGATAAGACGAATGAACGAAAATGAAAATACATGAAAGACAAAACAAATTAAGTATGACGAAGCAGGGTAAACGTAAAGGCAATAGGAAAAACTGCTCTTACTTACGCCCCTTTAAGAAATTTAGAAAGGTTTAATCTTTTAAGTTTAGTCAGAAAAACGTGTCTATTTGGAGCACTTATAATCTGTTCAGGTAGAGAGTTCCAGATAGGAATTATTCGATTGCAAAAATCAAATTTTCTGCAATTTTTATTTACATGATTGACGAGAAGTTTACAAGAATTTGCTGCTCGATTAGAATTTAAATTAATTGTGAAGAAATCCTTGAAAGGAAGAGCTTGACATTTGATAATAGAAAAGGCTAATGTTAGGTCGTTATGGAGGCGTCTTAGTTCAAAGAGTGTCCAGACCAAGTTCGTGTAATCTTGCAGCATATGTCAAATTTTTATCACTAAAAATTCGTTTCGTAAACAAAAAAAATTTTAAAAAAATAGATATACTGTAATTTTCAGCTCTTCGAATCGATGTCCGACTAAGCGTTAAATCAACAGAAACACAGATACATATCATCCGTTTTTGAATGAACGTTGAAAGCTGTTACAGCCGCAACAGTTATCGATTTTTTCGAACTTCCACGTTTTTGCTAGGTGTAGGCTTAGATTCACGGGGAGGGTAGTACTCCCGCTAGGGTCAGTATCGCTCGTCACGCATTACTATGGTGCGCGCTTTTCTGTGAATACACGATGGTCGCAAATGCGGTGAAAGAATCCTACAGTAAGTCACAAAAATTTGATACAGTTGCAATTATTGAGACGAAAACACTAACCTTTGTCGAAAATCGTTTTATAAAATTTCGTACGCTATAATTATTTTCTCAAGACTCCTTTGTAGGAAAAGGAAGGAAGTATTTTTCTACTTGCCTAACGTACGCCTTTATTGACAAAGACATTTCGACTTAAGGTCGTTACCTAATTAAAGTTCAAGAAAACTCTCTTGCTGGCCCTTTTTCTTAACCCTGCTCAACAGTGTTGACAACTCTGAAAAGACCAACCGGACAAACCAACATTTAAAACCGGAGAAAACCGGCCAAGAGCGCATGTAAATTCCGGACAAAACCGGACAAATGGTGTATACACTTGATAAATAACAAAGCGGCTAAAATTTATTCAAATCAACTATTGCACTTATATATCTACCACATTAAACGCATTTTGCACATTAAACAAGGCTTCATCAGAAAGTTACAACGATTCATTAAGGCACACGATATCATCATCACAAATGCCACGACCATACATTTTAGTTTTAAACAATTTAAGCAACGGATCAGTAACAGTGAAGGTGCAACAATTCTCGCCCTTCCAACACAGTAAAAAAACGAAAACGTAATAAAACATCAGTAGTTTTGACATCTAAGCGATTTCGTAGTTTGGTCTACAGCAAATTTAATACAGAAAAACTGCGTTCAACGCTAGCATTAGAAAAGGGAAGACTTAAAGCAGACAATGCGAATGAGGTAATGTTTTGGCTTTAAAACTAATGACTACAGTGCTTGGACGTTTTAACATGATTAAGAAGAGCATCGCGTTTTCGGCGTAGATTAGCAGAACATAATTTACAGTGAGAAGAACCGTCTGAGCCTTCTACTAGCCACGATTTGAAATTTGGTTCCCGAACACCGTTTTTTTCCCAGCGATTTGGTCGACATTATAGACCAGACCCAAATTTTTTTCCACTTTTTCCAACCTTTTTCCACGTTTTTTGGGAGGTCTAAAAATGTTTAAAATAGACCGCCTATATTGAAAAATCAGTGTTTTTAAGTAGAAAATCCTATGTACACATGTAATAGCGGTGTTTGATGTACTTTTTGTATAAAAATTTGGCTAAACTTTACTTTATGGTGTGAACGGAAAACTTTCAGATGTATGTATAAAGGAATGATATTGGTTGAAATGAGGACATGCAAAAAGAAAGTGCGGTAAAGAAATTTCATGGAAAACGGACCAATATTGGTGAAGATAGAGTTACGGTACTTTACTTTGTCATAAATGCACCCAGATGGCAGGCAATGTAAGCCAGAATATAAATGTGGATATGAGGTGTTTCAAAAACAAGGGCATCAGGAAAAGTCTGTGGCGATGTGAGCAAAAAGGATTGAACAAGTTACTCTGGATATAGCTACATTAAAGTGGGTATTTTACTATTTACCAAAATATTCCGAATTTGGGCTACTTTTATTGCGCGAAAAAGAATTTTGTTTGAAAATTTTTCAATGTGAAAAAACAATTTGTTGCATGTTTTTTTCTGTCATTTTACTTGATTAGATATTAGAAAATTCAAATTTCTGCTTAAATGACGCTTAGGCTTAGGCTTAGTATATCTGAGAAGGTGTTTTGGGCTGCTAAGGTCAAGGTAACTCCAGCTTAGATCGAGGTATAGATGCTTAGGTCAATGTATAGATGCTCAGGTCGATATATAGATGCTTAGGTCGACCTAAATTGGGTACTTTATTCTGCACTCCACTGTTTGAATCTTCAAATGGTTGGAACTTTGAGAAAATCCAAAAATGCTGTTTGAATCTTATTTGAGTAGAAATCTTTGACTGGATGCAAACAATGATGAAACTAGTAGAATTAAAAAAAATTTCTTAAAAACTTTGTGCAAGACAATACAAAAAAATTTTCTTTAATCTTGGTTTACGCGCAGTATAACTTAATTTTTCGTAATCTGCGACCTTTAAAATGGCAGAAAAATATGTTTTTAGTGAAAATTGGAAACTTTTGAAAAAAAGCAAAAATCCTTAAAGTGGCTTAAAATGGTGAATGTCCAAGGATGGTGTTTGAAGTACCGTAACTCTGTGAATTTTGTATGGATTTGGTTTATTTCTTTTTTCCACGTCTTCTAGCGACATAAAGTATCGTTTTAGCACAATTGTATGGCAGTTCTGCCGAAATGGCGCAAAATCGGCTCACACCATATTCTTCAAAAATTCCAAAAATTTCGAGCTCTACAAAAAATATCACGATCAGTATACGTCATTTCTGTTGAAATTTGAATTTCCCTCCTTCAGTAAAGTATTTTAGCCAATTCAAAAGTCGCTTTTGACAATAAAAACTATTATCTATCAAATGGCGCGGAGCGCCAGAAAATTTTGAAATTTTAGCTCTCTAAAACGCATTTTTGCATTAACAAAACTAACCAAATCCGTATAGAAGATAAGGATTTTCAATAGTAGCGTATAATAATATTTATTAGCCAATTACTACCGTAGGAAATGCAATACAAATTACATGAAAAAGGATATAATAAGATAGTGTCGAAAGAATGAAAGAAAGTTTATCAGCATAGCATAGTAATGGCTGAGACGTACAGGCGGATCGCGCTCACGTACGCCCCTTTAGAAACTCACCTAAATAAAGTTTAGAAATCAAACCCTTAAATCGTTTAAAAGATTTAAAATCAACAATACTTTGGGGCAGAGTATTCCAGATAGCAAAGAAAAATGCTCCGATGGAACAAAAAAGATGAATATACTTGGAATTGTGGATTATTATGGATGTAAAAGGAGGGGACTAGGAAAAATCTACCTAAAGTCGGAAAATCTGCTAAAAATCACACTTTCTCTAAGCAACGCAAAAAATCGATGTATATTCTGCGGCCAACAGATTAAAATAAATATTCAACCATAACAATGATTGAAACAGCAGCACGTTAGCTATGCAGTAGCTATGGGAAATGATATTAAGTAAACTAACAGTCTTCCAAGCCAATTGAATGAAATAGCAAACATCGAAGACAATTGAAGACATGGTTGGTTTAAAACAGTAGGAAACGCGTAAGTTGACTTGAAACAGATTTAATGTAGATACACTAGCATGCCCGAAACGATTGTGTGCACTAATCAATCGGCTCCTGCTTTGCATGCTATAATGCTCATAAAATAAAACAACTTTAAATACAATACCTCTTAGTTTTCTATCAATCAGGTGCCAGCAATTTAAAAAAGTAACCTTGATAGATTTCGTTTATACACTCTTATCTGAAACTTCGAACATTATTTAAAAAATACAGTTTTTTAGAGGCCGCAGAATATACATCGATTTTTTGCGTTGCTTAGAGAAAGTGTGATTTTTAGCAGATTTTCCGACTTTAGGTAGATTTTTCCTAGTCCCCTCCTTTTACATCCATAATAATCCACAATTCCAAGTATATTCATCTTTTTTGTTCCATCGGAGCATTTTTCTTTGCTAGTACACTACTTTTAATTAGCGTGATTTCAGTACATCAGTCAGTAAACACAATCAGTAACATGCCACAATAATGACAACAGTCCAAGAACGCGGAAAACAATATTGTTCTTAACATCAGCATTATCCTTTTTAAACAAGACAACCTTATTGACACCATCCATTTTCAAATTAAAACTGCATTAAGTTATTTCTTCTTAATGTGCAGTTCACTTATAATCAAGCATAAAAATTTAACCAAAGAATTCACATTGCAAATCCTCACTCAATCAATACACAAGCACAATGTGTTGTGACTTTTGAAATTGAAAACACCCAATTTTCAATTTTCAAATTGAAAATTGGATCAATTTTCAAATTGAAAATTAGGTCAATTTTCAAATTGAAAATTGGGTGTTTGAATTTGCGATTAAGAAAATAATCAAAAGATAGTCACTTGGTTTATTTAAGCCGAGTAATAAAATAACGACCGTCCACCAATTCCAAACTAAACGCGACTAATCTGATCACTATGAAAAAGTTTTGAAAAATGAGCTTGCTAAGCGAGAGTTGTAAACCAAGAGAAACTTAAAGTTAAAACCTACCATTAAATTATTAAGAGACTTATAAAAGATTTTAAACTTCAAGAAAATGGAAAAGGCGGGATGTTGGTAAATTAGAAGGCAAAGATTTTCGGCAAAAATTCAAAAACTTCACGCAAATATCAAACGTAAGGAACACTAACGCTTTGATTTGGTAGTAAAATAAATTTGTAGTATAGACTACATATTAACAACAAATGAATAGTGCAAACTTTACACAACTACTAGGTGTAGAGAATACTAACAGTTTACGGCTTATTAATGTACATGATTACAATAAAGCTGCATATCTTTGTCGACTTCTGTGCACAGTAGTGTGATTGCTGGTTCATTTTAAACCACTTTTGCAGGCAATTTACATCAATTAAACGATAGCTCTCCATGTGCAAGATTTTGTGAAACATATTATAAACACGGCTAAGAAAGATTTAACTTTAATGCAACCCATTTAAGACAAAATTACATCTCTTCAATGATCTAAGGACACTTGAACATAATTTTAAAATCACTTTAGATTACTTTTTGAGGGTAAACAAACTCACTTAATTGATGTCTCACATATGAATCCTTGAAAATTTCTTGACTTCAGTTACAAAGTCTCTGCAAGTCTATCGAATTAAGGTCAACACGTAATGTAAACTTTACACAAACACATAGCGTAAAGAATATTTTAGTCGGATTCGTAATTTTGATATTGCTCCGATATTACTTTCAACATTTATGGAAAAATGAGTCTCCATAATGTTTTAAAGACAATAAACATTAGGTTTAAACCACTTTGCAATACTGCTGAGTGTAAGCAAGCGCGCCCAACTGACGTATATATTTCATTCCCTGCAAATTTTTATATCTCAGGAAAAAATTTCGGTTTTTGCAATGCTCTAGAACAAAGGCTAACATGCAGTGTAAAAAATTACTCGGATATTATGATCAACATTCATGAAAAAATTATGTCTCTACAATGGTCTGAGGACATATAAACAATGAGTGTAAACTACTTTACATCACTGTTGGATGTAAACAAACGCGCCTACGTGACGTCTCACATTTGATCCTTTGAAAACTTCTAGACTCCAAGAAAAAATTAGGTTTCTGGAATGCTCTAAAACGAAGATAAATACATGTGTAGTGTAAACTTCATGTAAACACCTAGTGTAAAGAAGATTTTAGTCAGATTCGTAATTTTGATATTGTTCCGATATTACGATTGATATTTATGAAAAAATTAAGTCCACATAATGTTCTATGGGCAAACTAACAATTGGTGTAAACTACTTTACAACACCGTAGAGTGTAAACATATGCGCCAGACTGGCATATCAAATTTGGTTCCTGGTCCATTTCTAGACTTGATAAACGTGTCCCTGACTCGTAACCGGAGAAGCAGGCAGAAAAAAACAAGACAGAAACGCATTTTAAACTCCAAATTTTTGACTTTACACTCGCTAAATATTAATGTATAGACAATTTGCTTTGACATGTACCCGATATAAAGCACTTTATTTTTATTCTATTAGACTTATCCCGACTTCTGGACGGAGAAAGTGGCGAACAAAAAACGCAACAAAAACGCATTTTCCATCATTTAGAACACTGTAAACTTTAAAATTCCGTACCGAACTCCCCATTGAGTTGAAAGAAATTCGGTTTGGTACAATTTGTAGCTTTTAAATCGTAGTACATTCCTGTGTGCCGAAATTCTGTTGCAAAAATTATTTGGTATGATTTATCAATCAAACTTCGGAAAAAACGTGTTTTTCGCCCATTTTTTACCTCTGATTTCGAACTTTACACCCCCATAAATAACTCAATATTGCGTTTTTTTAAATGCGGTTTGCTGCGATGTTTAGCCCCTGTGAGGCACTTTATTATTGCTGTCTTCGATTTGCACTGACTCATAAGCGGAAAAATTTGGCAGAGAAATCTTAGTTAAAATCCGTTTTTTACACCATCCACTAGAGTGTAAACTTTAAACCCCAGGATCTAACTCACCATAGAGCATAGAAGACTTTGCTTATATGCAGAATGTAGCCCTTGATCCGCTCTACATTTCTGTCAGAAAACATTTTAAAAACCTCATAACCGGAGTTAGTATCGGACATAGGAAGGTTGAAAACTCGACGAAAAAGTGCTTTTTCACCCCCAGATTTTCGCACTCTTTACACTGCCGTTCGATAAATAATGCGAATTTCAAAAAACGAAAAAAGCGCCATCTGTAGAATTCATCCCTCTATTATCCTATCCTGTTCAGTCCTTCGAGTCATCAATACTCAGTTGTCCACATGCCGCAGTAAAAAGGTCCCAAAATTTGTCCTATGTTATAACGTTACACAAAAACTTTACACCTTCTTTACACAGTCAATTTTGAGTTTCAAGAAAAACAAAAAAACACGGGCAGCGAATTTTTTCATTATCTTTCTTTTAAAAAAACCGCACCTTCCAGAAATGTCCCGTTATAGCTGTAGGGGGTGCACAGGTGTTGGGGGTACCCAAGTATATTATAGGTACGCGCTAACGCGCTACCTAAGATTCTATGCCGTCCTGTTTGCAAAGTCGTTTTTCCTACAGTCCAAATGAAATTTGAGGATATAAAGCTTTATATCACTTACCGATCTGGTACCCCTTTCGGGTGCGAGTTCGAAAAAGTCTTCAAATGAAAGTAACTGTCTCTTGATTATTCTGAAAGCAAATGTGAGATCAAAATGGATACACCGAGTTTCGAGTCTTTCAAGATTTAACAAACCCGCTCATTGTAAGACAAGTCACCTTGTCGCCATAGTATTCTTTTAGTAAATTTACGCTGAACTTTTTCAATACACTTAATATCTTTAATCAAATAAGGGTTCCAAACCACTGAGTTATACTCCAAAAATGTGTCTTACATAGACTTTCGAAGCTTTTACCATTAATTCAATATTTTTTGAGACAAAGCTTTTCTGGATCAGTGATGCAACTCGAGAAGCTTTAGACGCAGTGTTTACACATTGAATGCTAGAAGATAGGTCATCACTAATGTACATTCCCAAATCCTTAATAGATCCTTCAGAAACAATTAAATCTTGAAAACCCAGTTTGTAGTTGTTTCTAGGATTCCCATACCTCAAATACAACGTTGCACATTTACCATAACTTATTTGCAACTGCCATTTTTTGGTCCATGCGTGTAATGAATCCAGATCCGATTGTAAGAGATCAGCATTACATGAAACATTGAAAATTTTTGCATCATAAGCAAACAACATAATATCACTATGTTCAATACAATCAAATAAATCATTTAAACACTAAAAACAATGTAGGCCCTAACACACTGCCTTGAGGGACACCGCTAATGTAAGTGCGGTGCACATACACGTAAGTCCTATCAGAGTGTTCTCTGCTCGCAGACGCTTTTTGTGTATAACCCGTCAGGTTGATGTTTCAACCGTTAGTTATACACAGCGTTCTGCTTTCAGGTAGAGCACCGGCCATCTGCGATTTATTCGCTATGGCGCTGGTCCGGTGGTGGGAATTGCTGCCCACCCGATGAGACTCTCTACACTAATTACCGGTTGTGGGTTTGAGGAACAACTATTTATCTTTACCTTTTGTGACCTTCCCGCTAAAAATGATGTAATCCTGCTTAACAGAGTACCCGAAACTCCCAAGGATTTAAGTTTTAACAAAAGTTTTGAATGAACAACAGAATCAAAGGCTTTACAGAAATCAATATAAATAATGTCCATCGGAACGTGATTGTCTAAACTTTTAGTCCACTTGTTTTTACACTTTAGCAGCTGAGATGAACAAGACTTGTTCTTTAAAAACCCAAACTGTTGCTGACTTATCAGACCAGTTCTGTCAAAATAGTCCATGATGGTATTATTAATTATTGACTCCATAACTTTACATGAAACACAACAAAGAGATATGTGGGCCTATAATTTTCGACTGAGTGGGGTCTCCTTTTTAAAAATGGGTGTAACCAGTGCTTCTAAGTTGGCAACCCAGCGTAGTTCTAGACCAGATTGTCGATAAAAATGCTGCAATTGGCGTGGCTCGGCTTAGAGATTAATAACAAGTAAGATTTGAGACCGGATAAAAGCGGACCAACTGCTTAAAAAACCGGACATCGAAAACCGGACAAGACTGTCGACCGGACAAAAGCGGACATCGAGCCTGAAAAGCGGACATAAATGTCCGGTTTCCGGCCAAGTTAGCAACCCTGCTGCTCAACATTCTTTGGTCAGATCGGTCAACGCATCTGTATTCTCGATGTAATGTATCGAGCAGTGAAAGAATCGGGTATTACAGTGATTAGGGCATGGGTATGGTTTTGAACAAATTTATACCCAAGGTTAAAAAATGAACTATAGCGTACAACAACCTTTATGGTCTGTTTCAGATAAGTTTGGACATAAATTTTAATGATTTTTTTGAAAGTAAGCCCGGATTACGATAACTATATATCAAACCAATGCTATATTCCAAATCGGTCAGCTTATTATCGGACTTTCTTTTTAAAATTTATGCCCGAACTTGTTTGAAACAGACTACAGGTTTATATGAAAAATTGAGCTTAGCGTTATTAATGAATATCTACTGAATTTAGACAAGGTTTAATTGTAAACAAGTGAAAGATAAGACAAGCTATTACTGTGATATGATGAGAGGTGGAGCACTGCACTTGGGTTGCCATTGGGGTCCCAACTATTTTATGTTTTTTTGAGGCCGTTGGTTGGTGGCGTTTTTTAGTGATTGAAGTTTTTTGCGCCTATGCCTAACCATTGGTTGGGTTTTTTTTTGGCAGTTTGAGGTTAAAATTCGGGTTTTTGACCAGAGCACTTGGCAACCCCACCATGCCCGTAGCCAGGATTTCTACCAGGGGGGCTGCTCAAGGAACCTAATATATAAAGCAGTGACGCTTAAAATAGCATACTTGACGTAGTAATAATCAGGCATACGTGTATTACATAATATTTTATTGACTAAAGCAATGCAACACGTCTGCTTTGACTAGCTAAAATCTCAATGACTTCTTCTGTATCAATTTTTCCAGCTTCATCAAAATGAATGGCCAATATGGCCAAGTTAGATAACCGATCTGTAGTCATGCTTTGCCTGTTGTCGGTAAAAATACGACCCAATGCACTAAACGATCGCTCTGCTGTTGCTGTAGTTACCGGCAGTGTCAGCAAAATCTTCAGCAACGTTGATATGATCGGGTAGAAGATCTAAAAAATTTGTTCATTTTCAGCTGAAATGCTTGTCCAGTTAAACCGTACATACGCATATATATATATATATGGGCGAATTCTAGAATAGCTCCATGTTCCAGATTTCAAAAAAACAGCGTTTTTATGCGATTTTAAGCACGTATCTTTAACATAAAAGTTGAAAAAACAGACGGAAAAGCCTTTGATTGAAAAAAAAATTTTCAAAAAATTTTATTTCCTCACTTTCATTTCCGTCTGTTTTTTCAACTTGTATATTCAAAACTCCTACTTGAATTCGCATTAAAATGCTATTCTCACCTTAATCAAAATTATCTTAGAGCTTAGTGCGGCTTCAGATTGGTGCCAGCGGATGATCTAAGCCTAAGAAAAAGATGGGGCAAAAATTGCTCCGCTCGCTTCGCTCGCTCCGCAATTTTCGCCCCATTTGTCTCAGGCTTACATCATCCCCTGGCACCAATGTGAAGGCACATACTAAGCCTAAGCCTAAAAAATGAATATTAGAAGAGACTTAGGAAGAAAATGACGCTAGCAGCCTTATTTGTCAAAATATACGTAATCCTTCCCTTTCTAACTAACACTAACAAAAAAGATTGATCACCGGATGGTGTACATGACCATTATTATAATTACTGAAGTGTAAATTCTCACTAACTTTTATCTCTTGATTTCCGTGCTGATCCAGACAATCGTACGCCTTTCAGGAGTCGCGGGATAAAATTTCGTATATCAATAGTTTCGAGCGTTCGATTAATGTGCCACGTCGAAACGAAATCTGATGATAAAAATTCGTATATCAACAGTTTCGAGCGTTCCACAAATGTGCCACGTCAAAACGAAATCTGATTAGCCGCTGTCGAAACGGTTAATTTCAATGCTCCGCCACACCTATCAGATTTTTAATCCGGCTCCTTCGATACTAACTAATTGACAATCTTATACCAATTGTCAGTGTTTCGCCGAATCGTCGGATAGCTATTTAATTTCTGTAAGATTAAGGTACATTCTTAGAACGCAGCAACTGCGCAAAGCATAACAATCTTGATCACAATCCAATATACGAAATGCGTATTACACAGCAGCACGGTAGAGCGTAAACAACCGGAATAAGCAATTCTCGCGTCCGGAACAACGTAAATCACTTATATGATTGATAAAAAATTTGCATAGAAAAGCAACGTCGACTTCCACGTGAGCAAGGTTACTAATCTAAAACTATCTGTAATAAATAATTCTCGCGACCAAACAAGCGCCTACTACGTAAATCACTCATGATAATAAAAAATTTGCATAGAGAACCTACGTCGACTCCACGCGAGCAAAAGATTACTAATCTAACACCCTACAGTACATAAAGAATTGTCACTTAGATGTGTTCCACAGATCACCTGTCTGATGTTAAGCACAACATTTATCCAATGCATTAGGAACGGAGTGTTCTATCAAGGCAACAGTAAATTGGCCTAACTTACATTCTTTTATGATAGTCATGTAAACTTACATCGACCGATCGCAGTGTATTCATTTAAGTACATAATGTTCGTTCAAGCTATACATAGAAACCAATAAATGCATTGTGGATAGTTATGTACCTACATAGGTCCTTTATAAACGTTCATCGTGTGCACGTATGTTCGAATTAACCTGTTCTTCTTTAATTCATAATAGGTTCATCAATCGTCAGCATTATCGCCGTCGCCTTCGCTAATGAACATATTACCTATGTACCTACCTACTTACATACCTATGTACACAAGACAATTCGATCAATCATTGCGACGCTTTTTGCAGTCGCCTGCCTTCCCTAAACATTGCGTACCTATATACATACAAACGTATGCATCAGTATACATTAGATCAATCAATACGCCATTTACGGCAGTCGCCTTCCCATGCTTTGTGCTTCTATCGCTTTACAACTTCATTCCTCAATTTCTCCCCTTCTAAATGGTTTCCGTCGATAATTTCTTTTGAATATCTTCCTTACAACTACTAATCTATCGATAAATCCCCATTAATTTAAATTCTGTGACTTCTATCTATTCTAGAATTAAGCCATATATATATATATATATATATATATATATATATATATATATATATATATATATATATATATATATATATATATATATATATATATATATATATATATATCCTTCTTCTCGATGTCTGTTAGGTGCTGGTCTAACGCAAGAGCTATATCCAGGTTCGATATGCTGGGAAACTTAAGCTCAGATGGAAGTGGCTCCGGCTTAAGCAAGGCAACTGAGCGCACTGAGGCAAGTCCTGGGCTAGACGATCTGACTAAAATACAGAGTAGGGACACATCGTAAATTTACAAGTTTTTCAGGCTGAGAGGAAGGCTTTTGAGAAAACATGTAAGCTTGTAAGCCAACACTAGCGGGTCTGTGATAACAGTACTACAGAACCACACCTGGGCGTGGGGGGTTTGGGGGGGGTATGCAACCCCCAGAAACCAAAATACCCCCAGAAATCAAAATACCCCCCCCAGAATTCAATTTTTGAAAATTTTTTTCGTTTTTTTCGCAATTTTTGATGCCAATGGATAGTGCTTGATGAGAAACGTCGAAAAATGGTGTTTTTATCGCCATACCACCATTTTTAAGGCCATTTTTCGACCTTCAAAAAAATCTTGCACCCCCCCCCAGAATTTTCTTGCTGCCCACGTATGCACAGAACTAGATCAATAGCATTAGCATAATACAATATAAATACTCGTATAAGAGCTGCTGTAATATGATTATTTTCATGTTTAGGCTTAGGCAAGGCATGCCATATCTGGCAAACATAAAAGCTTGTGAATCTACACAAGCGTAGTCCAAACATGGTGATGGGAATTTTTTTTTCGCTCACACTGGCGATGGGAACGTTCTCCGATTCAGTGCATTCCTAACCAATAAATAAAGCTGTCTGCCATAAAGGCTCCCATACAAGTTCTGACTCACGAGCTTAATGTATAGCATACTTAGGTGAGTTGAATTTCAAATGTGTTTCCCGCGCCTTATGAATTGTACGTTTCGGTTAAAAACCATCCAAAAAGCTTGTTTCGCAAAATAATTCCAACGTGCCCTTACTCTGTGTTCCAGACGAAGTTTCTTGACTACTATCTTCGCCCTCGTCCTGCGGCACACTGGCGATGGGAACGTTCTCCGATTCAGTGCATTCCACGTTGTTGGTAGAAGGCTCAGATACCCTCAATATCCGCTTCTCTAAGGAAATAAATCCGAACGATTCCAGGCCGTGCTTCATTTGCTAAAAGATAGATTCAATTAACATACCAGCATCAACAAATATGCAGTGCGCGTGTTAAACTTGTCATATCAGAATTTAGGACTCAGAAGTCGGTTCTGACTTCTGAGTAGGAGTGAGAGACCAATTTTACATTATCTTTAGTTTTTACTGCTCTGTTTAAAAGCACTGCTCGTTTAAAAATTCCTGCGAGAAAATCTTTAGGCTTTAGCTAGAAAGAACGACTGAAAAAACCTCATTGGTCTGAAAAGGACGCCATAAAATGGGGAAAAACATGGTTATTGGTTATCATTTCAAATCTGCAAAAACAATCGAACATACAATACAGTATTTAGGCACTCAGTCCACACAAGCTGACCAGCTGTATATTCTACCTGCTATCGTTAAAAGTCTTTTCGACGATTTCATGCCAATTCTGTGTATAAAAATCGTGCTACGAATGTCTAAAAAATTAGACTTTTTTCCAGGGGGGCTGCAGCCCCCTGCCCCCCCTTCCTACGGGCCTGAACCCCACTGAGGGGTGTGATGTATGACGATAACGATGGCGCCTGCAGAAGGCGAGCGACGCGATTAATTGTGTACGCTGTCTGTACCACTGTAGGCATAGGCGTATTTTCTACGGTAGTAGATGATTAGTAGATTAGTAGATTTTAGTAGATTTAGTAGATTTTAGTAGATTTTCACCAGGGAAGGGGGATCCGAAATAATTTTTTATCTAAAAACCCATAAAAATGGGCGGGGTGCCGTTAAACAACCTGTTTTTTGAGATTTTCACATCGTCCTGCAATATTTGAGCAGTAAAAAAATTTATTCTTCCGAATATTTTTTACGTCTTTGATGGAAGCTAATTTTTTGACTTTTAGACAAGACAAGACAATTTACCTGCAATAAAACGATAGAAACTGCGGCTAAAGTCGAGGAGGTTGGAAAGTCCTAGAAAGTTACGACAAGGACATTTTCTAACTGAGTTTGGAATGGGGAGTTTATATTTGAAAGAATTAGGTGGCGGTAGTGATCGACCGGGGCGACGTTTTTGGCCGGGGTGGTACCGGGCAGTAATTATTTGCAGTCAACTGCAGGTAATATAGCATACAACAATGTTAAATTATATGCAGTCAAAAACCAGCGGCCTAGACTGCAGGTAATATAGCACACAACGTAAAATTATATGCAGTCAAACAAAGCCAGCAGCCTGGACTGCAGGTAGAGCTGCACACTTTGCAAATTTTACTACCCGGGTACCCGGCTATTTCATTACCCGGGTACCCGGGTAATTCGGGTACTCGGGTATACCCGGGTATACCTGAATCAGGACTTAGATAAAAGAGAATGCAGTGAACATCGTTTATTTACGGTTGACAGTGAGGTCTAGGGCAAAGTGATATTTAAGCAGTAAAATTACTGAAAAATTAATGCAAGATTAAATAGAATCAAGGCTTCAATCTGAAGAATTCGTATGCATTTAATGAAATTTAAGTCATTTTCATAATTCAAAGCAAAAAATTGTGAAGCAGGTTTTGTATCTTCATAGCGTCATTAAAACATTTGCAGCAGGAAAACACATTGACGAAAAGCAATTTCGAAATCAACCGGAAATGAAAATTTATTCAAAAACAAGTCTAAGTCTATCTGGAGCTGACTGCAGAGACGTAGTCAGAATTTTGGTTCGGGGGGCATAAACATTTTCATGTAGAATTTACGGCCTTTCTATTGACAAACAGTTCGGAATTCATAAGTGGCGCAAAGCGCCAAGAAATTTAGTCATTTTTTCCACCCTTAACAGTTTGTAGCTCTGTGAATACTAATAATCTGATAGAGCAGGAAATTATCAAATTTGTACCAAACAGTTTTGACAATTCAAGCTTCTAACAAGAAAACTGCGAATTACGAACTTTGACTGAAGATATTTTGAGTGATTCAGGCTTTTAAACGCAATGCTGGAGCTTTACAAAAAGAAAGAACAGTAACTGGCGGCGCTATGCGCCGGAAAATTTTGACGTTTTGGCACATTAAACCCAATTTATACCGCTTAAATCATACAAAACAGACAAATTTTTGCCGGCGCGAAACGCCGGAAATTTTTAGAAATTCCTAACCCTTTTACCTGGCTTGTTCTCCTAAAATCTCGTTGCACATGTACAACGAGATTTTATGGCTGCGGGACGTTTGTAAAAAAGCATTTTAATGTTAAATAGTAACATTAAAATTTTCGCAAAATCGGCCAAATCTCGGTTCGGAAGCAAGCTCAAAAACACTTGAAATTGATGAACTCCTACATTGCAAAAACTGATCTGAAATGCGTTTTTCGACCTCTGCTGGGTACATAGCGCAGCAACGGGTCGCCGCCAATAAGATATAGAAAGATGTGTCCATGAAAAGTTTGTTCTTACCGTTTTCAGGCCCATTTGTGGCCTTCTAATTAACAAAATGCAGTTCGTAGAACAAGAAATGCGCAAAAACATAAGAAAATTTGGCCATTCCTTCCAATTAAAAAGGATTATGTGTCCTTGTAAAGAAAGATAAAGGAAACAAAGAATAGACAAACTGGTACACAAAAGACAAACAAAGCAGAGAATAGACAAACTGGTTCGCAATCATTTTCGCACTTTTACTATCATGCTCAACAAACGTGCGCAGTTTCATTCAACGAACAAATAGTGCATTAAATTACTAAAGTGATGTGGAGTGCTCGATTATTTTAGCTGATTCAAGCTTTTAAATTTGTTGGATCTATATAGCAATAAATAATAATGACTCGGCGCGGAAAATTTTGAAGTTTTTACCTTTTGAACTTAGTTTTCTGGACATACATCATTACAACAAAAAAATCAACAATATTTCTGAAAAATTTCGGGGGGCAGGTACCCCCAATGCCCCCCTGGCTACGCCTATGGCTGACTGCATTTGGAACATCGATAGGCTTTGAACCAGGTCTAACTAAAACAGTTGCGCGCACGATGTGAATAAAATTTGCAGTTTAAATTTATATAATGGTCACTGAAGTGAATGAATTATAAAAAAAGCGTCGCTAACAGATAATTTCTTGTTTAAATTTGTTTACAATGAAGAATAAGAAGAATTCGGCACAAATAAAATAATGTAACTAAAGAGCTGAATAATGGAATATGCCTAGACCGTATGCGCGATATATTGTGATAATAGGAAATATTAACAGACTCGCTTATTTAACATTTTACGGTTGATTATATCAAATCACATTTACATTGTGATTCAGTCGCACTTTAGAAGCAATATGTTTCTAGCTTTCTAATTCAATTCTTAGCACATATTGCATAACTGCAGTGCTAATTTTCCATTTTATATTAGGATTCGGGACCGGGTATACTCGTAGGGTACCCGGGTAGTAAAATTATTTTCTACCGGGTACCCGGGTACCCGTTCGGGTACCCGCGTGCAGCTCTAGTCAAAAACCAGCGGCCTGGACTGCAGGTAATATAGCACACAAGGTGATATTATATGCCGTCAAGTTGAATGCATATCGATATGGAAGTTGCTCGCATATCGATATGGGAAGTTGCTCGCATTTTAACCTGTAGTAGATGATTTTAGAAGGCACTTTTATTTGAGATGGTCTGGTCATTTTTATTTGAGATGGTCCTAAACTAATTAAAAGAATGTTAACTAAGAAACGTATACTTTGGAAGAAACATAAACTTTATCACTCCACTGATACAAAAATCAAATATAAATCTTTTTGCGAAAAATTGAATGTTGAAATTAAAAATTTCTCTGCTTATGAAGAAATTAATTTCTTTCTGACAAAAGTTTGAAATCATTTTATGGGAAAATATTCGTTATTACTGATTTTTCAATTTCTTACAAAACAGCCATTTTTCGGGTTTCTAATCATCGCGAGCATCGCTAGAAACCCAAAACTGGCCGCGGAAACCAGGTTTTGATATGCAAATTAGCCTGATTTGCATAGTATGCAAATTAGGCTAATTTGCATATTGCAAACTTGATTCAGGGCATGTCTTGGGTTCATAGTGCTGCTCCTGATGATTAGAAGCCCAAAAAGCGCTGTTTGAGGCTTCAGATTGCTGTCAGGGATGATCTAAGCCTAAGCCAAAGATGGGGCAAAACTGCTTCGCTCGCTTTGCTCGCTCCGCAATTTTCGCCCCATCTGACTCAGGCTTACATCATCCCCTGGCACCAATTTGAAGGCACATAACTAAGCCTAAGCCTAAGCCAGTGCTAAGCTCAACTTAATGATTAAGAAATCATGTTGTTTACACCACTCACTATTCTAATCCTCCAGTTCGTCGGGCCTTTGTCACAATTATCAATTAGCGTAGTGCGATTGGAGCATCAAGTTGAGTGAAATCAGTAGCAGTATAAATTTTCGGGCGCGGATAAAAAAACCGGAACGTTCTAGCTGCTAATCTGTTGAAAATATGATATAGTTAAGGGGCAGCAGATTTCATGGTATTAGCCGAAATTGACGAATCCAAGGACTTTCTATATGGGTATACTCGAATTCTCAAAGAATGCTTGCTGGCAAAAGCACACTCAAACTCGTCCTGGCCGTCGGTGCCTTCCGCTTCTTCACTGATACATGTGCCCACCACATAGCGATTCCTTACATATTCACCCGTCAGTACGTACATTGTAAAAACTTTAACAATGCGCGCGGGAGCATTGCATCTTCCTTTTATATGTCATTTTTCCAGTCATGCTAGAAAATTTAGCGCGAATCAATTTGATTTGCTGCTGACGGATTTCGCAGAAGTCTAAAAAAACAAAGTTTTGCGCTTTTTCCTACCAATCGCACGTCAGCCTCTTAACTGTTGTCCAATCCGATCGTCGCCTGTAGTGAATATAGAAAGTAGTTCGATTTCTGTGATACAGTAATATTTGTGATTAGATAATTTTTATAAAGGAAGGTACTTGATCAAATGCGTTAAGGCTTAACTAAGATCAGTAAAAAGACCAAACTTGTGTTCAACAGATTTTCACTAATACCATATTCTATCGTTTCTATAAGTACGTTCCTCACTAATGTTTATGTCCCTCCTACATCCGTACCAATCATTTCGGATCATGTAATCGTCTGTTTCATTGAACTTTGAACGTCCCTTATTTATCCGGACAAACCTATTGGGGTTGAAAATTACCTCCCTCATAATTTTATGTAAATGTCCTTTAAATTAATGCGGTAAATGTGATATTCTACAGTATAATGAGTTACAAGGAGTCAAACACATCCGCCTAATGGTGTTATCAATTACCTACTTCATGTTTATATGTAAATGTCCTTTAAACTTATGCTATTTGCTTTATATTCTACAGTATAATGAGTTACAAGCAGTAAAACACATCCACATGTCTGTTTTTTATTCCATATAGTCTGTTTCATTGTACTTTGAACGTCCCACATTTACCCGCACACACCTAATGGGGGTAAAAATTACATGGTGTTATCAATTCCCTACTTCATGATTATATGTAAATGTCCTTTAAACTTATCCTATTTACTTTATATTCTACAGTATAATGAGTTACAAGCAGTAAAACACATCCGCATGTCTGTTTTTTATTCCATATAGTCTGTTTCATTGTACTTTGAACGTCCAACATTTACCCGCACACACCTAATGGGGGTATAAATTACATGGTGTTATCAATTACCTACTTCATGATTTTATGTAAATGTCCTTTAAACTTATGCTATTTACTTTATATTCTACAGTATAATGAGTTACAAGCAGTAAAACACATCCGCATTTCTGTTTTTTATTCCATATAGTCTGTTTCATTGTACTTCGAACGTTCCACATTTACCCGCACCCACCTCATGGGGGTAAAAATTACCTACTTCCTGGTCCTTTACACTAATGCGGTAAACGTGATATGTTACAGTATAATGAGTTACGAGGAGTCAAACACATCCGCAGGTCTCTTTATTATTCCAAATAAACTTATCACATGACTAATCGGTTCAGGATCGCTTCACTCTTGCACTAGTTCTGCTTCCCCTTTCCTCTGTCATATTTCCATCAGCTTTGCAGCTTGAACGTTCCGGTTTTCTTTCCGCGGCTGCCACTTGGCTGGTCTTCGTTTGTTCTAACACCTCTATGCTTCTCCTATCGCGGTTCGCTGGTTCCGAAACTCATTTTTGTCGAATGATACCCCAAATTTGTCAACAATCGGTTGAATAATCATCGCTCTTTTCCACCTCTTCTTCATGACCACAAAATCGTTTCTGATCCTGTAGGAAAGGTAAATTTGTTTAATAACTACTTTTCTTCTGTTTTTTTTCTGTTGATAATAATCATCTTCCTTTTTTAGATTCGATGACTGGTTTTGCATTGCAAACCATTCATTTTGACGCTTGGAACGTGCAACTGGTTTTAAATCGAATGAAAGGTTCTTTTTCTATTAGTCCCGACGGAATCTGTCATTTTTTCTTGAAAAAACTTTCAAATTATCTTGCTGAGCCTTTAACAAGTATCTTTAATGTTTCTTTTTTAAATAGCACTATCCCCAATTTATGGAAATTGGCCAATGTAACTCCTGTCTTTAAAAAAGGAGACGCAACCTTAGTGAGTAATTACAGACCGATTTCTATCTGCTGCTCATCAAGTAAAATCATGGAAAGTTTGATCAACTCAAAAATTATCGATTTTCTCACTACAAACAGACTTTTATCTTCTTGTCAGTTTGGTTTTCTAAAATCTAAGTCTTGTGAATTACAACTACTTAAATGTAAACACAGCTGGACGGTATCTTTGAGCAATAGGACTCCTGTCGATGTAGCTTACATCGACTTTTCGAAAGCTTTTGATAAAATCCCGTCATCTAAGCTTTCATATAAGCTCTCAAAATATGGAATAAAAGGTCTACTTTTTTATTGGCTCGATTCCTTTTTACATGGTCGGTCTCAGCGTGTTTGTATTAATGGAGTTTTTTTGACTTCATGCCTGTTGGCAGTGGTGTCCCTCAAGGTAGTTGTATTAGTCATATTTTATTCTTAATTTATGTTAATGACCTTTGTAACTTGATTGAATATAGTAAAATTTACCTCTTTGCCGATGATGTCAAAATCTTCGGTCCATCTTCTGATTATCATTTAATACAAAAAGATCTGGATACTATTTATACTTTGTCTATTAATTGGCAACTTCCTATTGCTATGGAAAAATGTGCAGTCTTGCATCTCGGTAAAAATAATCCAAAAAAGCTTTATTTTTTTAATAATATAACTATTCCTAGTGACATTAGTTCCGTTCGTGATCTGGGTGTTTATATTTCTCATAATCTTAATTGCAAGGAACATTTAAATCACATAATCAAAAAAGCTGTTTCTCGTTGTTTTCTAATACACAAAGCTTTTCTTTCTCGTGATAAAAATATTTTAGTTAGGGCCTATACTACTTATGTAAGACCCATGCTTGAGTTTTCTGTTTCTGTATGGAATCCATATTATGCAATTGATATAAATCGTCTTGAAAATGTTCAGCGTAAATTTACTAAACGCCTTTTTGGTTTTCATAGCAATTTATCTTATCTTGAACGCCTAAAACTTCTTAACCTTCCTTCTTTAGAACTTTGTCGTCTTCACATATGTCTATGTCTCGTGTATAAAATTATTAACGGTTTATCTTGTATTGATGCTAATGATTTTTTTATTTTCTGTTCAAACAACACTCAAGCTGCAAATCGTCATAAACTCACATTAACAGCTGTATGTTCCAATGCTCACCTCAACGACTTTTCCCAAAGATATTTGAAAATTTGGAACAAATTACCTAATGATGTAATCGCTTCTCCTAACGTTGGTTTGTCCAAAAAGAGCTGCTAAACATTGATTTTACAATTTTATTGTCGGGGCATACCTAGTTATATCACATTCCATGATCTGTATGTCCTTTTGTTAAGTCGCTGTGTTACCATGTATTTGTGTTTTACCAATTTTCGTGTATTTTTCTGGACAATAAATCTTTTCTTGTCTTGTCTGGTCTTGTTGATTTGCTTCATCACTAGGGTTTGTTTTTTTTGCGCTGCATGGGTAGCAGCTTCAATAGCTGCTCAGTCAACTATTAGCGCATTTTGATGGGCCAGCGTAAGCTCCGGTCCTGCATGATAGATATTGAGCAGTTCTTGCTGTTCTTGTAATCATTCTGGGAAATTTTTTTATTATAATGGAAATAAAATGCTTCGCAAAGCTGGCTAAACAATTATTGTCAATTATTGAACATGAAATGAAATGAAATAGTTTATTGCTACAGAGACGACATGATTTGACATAAGATTAATTGGCTTTGATATTGCTAGTCTGTTTATTATGATCTTATGTGCTTTGTTTGAACCACCCTGTAATTGTACACTTATGAATTTATTCCAGATTGATCAAATATGTGTGTGAGGACAAGAGCAGCAACAGCTACTCAATATCTATCAAGCAGGACCACAGCTTACGCTGGCCGATCAAAATGCGATATTGGGTGACTGGGCAGCTATTGAAGTTGCTAACCATGCAGCGCAAAAAACATTCCCTAGCAAGGAAGCAGATCTGCCAGACCATCTCAAACAGAAGTGCCTTCTAAAACCATCTACTATAGGTTAAAATGCTAGCAAAGCGCCAGCTTCATATATCAATATGCATTCAACTTGACTGCATATAATATCACATTGTGTGCTATATTACCCGCAGTCTAGGCTGCTGGTTTTTGACTGCATATAATATCACATTGTGTGCTATATTACCTGCAGTCCAGGTCGCTGGTTTTTGACTGCATATAATTTTACATTGTATGCTATATTACCTGCATTCTAGGCCGCTGGGTTTTGACTGCATATAATTTTACATTGCGTGCTATATTACCTGCGGTTGACTGCAAATAGTTACTGCCGTGGTACCGGGGCTGAAAAAAAATCCCTGACCGGGGCCGGGGGCCAGAGTCAGACAAGGAAACTATTATTGCATGACATACTTGGGGTGGGCATAGGAAGAGAAATAATGAGCGACTGCTCCATTCAGTTGTAAATGGCAAGCGCAAAGTTAGGTGCGCCTTTTCAAATCAAGTTTTATTACTATTTATGTCACAAGGAACAAATTTAGTTTAGTGCTTCATTGTCTGAATCATCAATAAATTCTTCAATGCCAATTTGGCGTTTCGCGCCAAATTGGCATTGAATAGTCACTTTCTGACTATATTTCGTTCAATTTAATGCAATTTTTCGAAATTTTTTTAGTGTTTTTATGTTCTAGAAAGAAAGAGCATCATCAGAAATGCTTAAAAATCGCGTTTTCAACGCATATCAAGCGTTTTTAAGGTAAAAAAGGCAGAAATTTTTTTCATTTCACCCCCCAGAAATTTTTCACTGTGCATGTCTGGAAGCGAGTGGGAATGATGGCACACAGTCAATTAAATTTTCCAAGCAAGTTAAAATAAGAAACAAAGACTTTGAATATAAATGAGAAAGCTTCGATGAAAAACAGAAGTAATAATTGTTACTAACAAAAACAGAAACATAATTACCTAGTTGTATCACAGAGATGTAGGGATTGGGCGGAAATGGTATTGGACGTAATAAATGAGAGATATATATATATAGCTTATCGGATCTGTTGTAATTCTGCAGTGTAGTTTACTTCCGCCTATTATTCACTTCCGCTGCAATACCTATTCCGCAAGAAACGCGTTATAGTGGAATCACAGAGATGTAGCGATCGGGCGGAATAGGTATATATTGGATGTAATAAATGAGACATATGGTTTATCGGATAGAACGCGATTCCGCAGCGTAGTTCACATTCACCTATAATTAACTTCTGTCCTAATAACTATTATACAAGAAACGCGTTTTAAAGCAGGCGGTTCCCATTCAATTAAATGTAGAAGTGTTTTTTGTAAAAATAGTTTTTTGAAAACGTACAATTTCTAACTAGTAATAGAACGTATTTGTCAACTCTAAATCTTTTAGCCACTAGTTACGAATAAATGTGATAAAAGTAGCATTTGGTTTAATGAGTCAAGTGAAGGAATCGAAAACATGCAGATTGTCCTGAACATTTATTCAGTAATAGCTCATTTATACACAGCAGCAAAGATATAACAAGGACTAAATATACATATGGTCGAATCAGTACAGTTCTCAAAATTAACACTTCTCCATTGATAAATAACTGGCAGTATCACATCCTGTGCAAAATACGAATTTAACTAAATTTTTCCCCGGCCCCGGCCATTTTTTGACCTTGCCCTGGCCGGGACCGGGGATGCTGAAAAATGGCCGGGGGTAGCCGGGGCCTCGGTCGATCACTAGGTGACAGTCGGCATTATTGACCGAGTTACAGGCTGTTAAAGTTCATGTGTTTAAGGATAGGCGAAAAGTAAGCTCTGCCTTTAGGAATGTTTCGGATTAGTCTCCGAAGCGTTGGGGGACTGTGACAGAGCGAGGTAATCAATGTCTTAGGCTTAGGCTTAGTTATGTGCATTCACATTGATGCCAGCGCATGGGCTAAGCCTTAGATAAATGATGCGAAAATTGCGGAGCGAGCGGAGCAATTTTTGTTCCATTTATGCCTTAGGCTTAGCCTATGCCTGGCACCAATCTGAATCCGCAAGCAATTGCTGTCGCCACAAATTGAAAACTGAAAAATACCCCAAACGCCATTTTTTCCCTTTTTTCGTCTATCCTTAAGCACGTGAACTTCAACAGCCTGTAACTCAGTCAATAATGCCGACCGCCACCTAATTCTTTCGAATATGAACTCCCCATCCCAGAGCCAGTTAGAAAATTCCCTTTTTTGAAAATTTGACACTTTCCAATATTGTGAATTCCGCCCGAAACTGCTAGAATATAGAAGAAATCGGCGCGAAGCAATGAATTTTTCGATTTTACGTTGCAGAACGGCAGTGATTATTTGCAGTCAAATGCAAATGATTTATCGTACAGTGAAATATGTATTATTTGCAGTCAAAAACCAGCGGCCTAGACTGCAAATAAGTTCGGACACAGTGGAATATTATTTGCAGTCCAAAACCAGCGACTTGGACTGCAAATAATATCACTCACAGCTAAATATTATTTGAAGTCAAAAACCAGCTACCTTGACTGCAAATAATATCACACACAGTCTGATATTATTTGCAGTCAAAAACCAGTGACCTAGACTGCAAATAATTTAATACACTGTTTTATAATATTTGCAGTCAAGGTCGCTGGTTTTTATTCGCAAATAATATTACACTGTGCGCAATATTATTTGCAGTCTAGGCCTCTGACTTTTGACTGCAAATAATGTTACAGTGTGTCCGATTTTATTTTCAGTCTAGGCCGCTGATTTTTTGACTGCAAATAATATTACGGAAAAAATGGCGTTAAGGGTATCGACTTGGATTATTACGACAAGGACATTTTCTAACTGCCTTTGGGATGGGGAGTTCATATTTGAAAAAATCAGGTGGCGGTCGGCATTATTGACCGAGTTACAGGCTATTGAAGTTCATGTGCTTACGGATAGGCATTTATAAAGCATTTTCAGTCCATTTTGACTGCATTATATCGTTTTTGACACTAAAAAATGGACAAATTAATAAATTTCGGTACTGCTTTTGTTCTCAAAAATGATACAGAAAACGTTCCGTTAGCTCAAAATCGCTGGACTGTACCGGTCTAGCCTTTAGCGGCGGTAATACCCCTCACTACATGCACATAGGGGAGGGGGTATTATCTCCTGCTGAAGTGTCAGCCAGACAGGTACTGTTCGGCGATTTTGAGCTGACGGAACGTTTTTTGCATCTTTTTGAGGTCAAAGGCTGTAAAAATGTCAAAAAATTTTATATGCACTTTTTTACTCAAAAAGCGCCAAATATTGATGGGTTTCTGTATTTTCAAGTGTTAAAAGTAATATAATGCAGTCAAATAGACTAAAAACACTTTAAAAATGCAAAATTACTCCGAAAAGACGTTTTATAGGCTCTTTTGACCAGTTTGGTCGTTTAAACAACAAAAAAATCGAGAACGTTAAATTTACTGCTTAAAATTTCTGAGATTTTATACCCCTTCCTGCCGACCCTGACCTTGTGCACCTATGCCTTATGTGCATGTATATTTTGCACTCGTAAAAACTTTAAAAGACCAGCTCTTGTCAGTCCTGACTGCAAAGAACAGGAAACATTAATCGCTTTTTTGCCGTGACTTTTGAATGAATAATCGAATTTCACTGTTATGCACTTTGCATTAAAATCGCGCAATAACATAATGGTTTTAACGAGTTTAAGCCCCTATCACTCTGCCAATTTTAATGGCCGACTTATTCATTTTTTGTTTAACTCAGCTAGTCAAGATCTGTCAAAGTTTTTAGCTTTTACTTGAATCGGTATCATTGTAATATAAATTTAAAAAATAAATGGGCTCAAAGAAAAAGACAATTAATGTTTTATGAAGACACTCATTCTTCTTATTAAAAATAAAATAATTGACCTAACTTCTGGTCATACCTCTCCAAAATAATAATTTATTATGATCAATGAATAAGGACAAAACGGCGTGACTGCGTATAATAAACTTTGATGCTTTGATGCCATCGTTTAAGATTCTAACTTTGACCTGCTATAAATGTCGATGCTCTCCTTACTTCACGTTTCATTTGCTTAATGCTCAAAGACGCTGTGAATATCGGCAGCTGGTTTTGCTAAGTTATACATTTAGATTATGGAATCGAATTTAGTCCATATCCTGGACTATGAATAGAGATACAGCGATTCATTTTGTCGCAGGAGGGTAGGAATTTTATGTTATTTATTTACATATTATACATATTTTGAATCTTTTCACGAACTTTGTGCATGTTGGGCGAACGTTAAGTCAGTGCTAGTCTAGTCATTTATGATCCCCCGCAAAAAAGTTTTTCACTCCCATCCCCCGAAAAAATGTTTTTGCCCTACAAGAAAAGTGTAGAAAGTGTCCTGGTTTAAAGGTTTTAAGGAATCTTATGGTTCAAAACTGCCATTTTTTCAGTGCTTCGCGTCGAAGAGCCGTTTCTGACTATTTTGTTGAATTTATTGTATTTTTCTTGAAAAGTTTTTGTATTTTCTTCGCATTCTTCGTTTGCCTTTACGCGTCCGCGTCCATCAAATATTATCGTAATATTATTTAAGCAATTATACTATATTTCTTATGTAACATTTCATTTATTTGTTCACTTTCATTGATGACGAATAAATTTTGATTTGATTGATTGATTTATATGGTTTGGGAGGAAAGAGCATCGTTAGAAACTCCAAAAATGATGTTTTTGACGCATATCCATCGTTTTTGAGCCCTAAAAAGGCACCTTAGAAAATCTTTTTGGTTTCGCTCTGTGGAAGTCCAATGCTGTGCATGTATAAGACTACAGAAACGACATGAATTGAAGTAATGATTTGCGTGCTATTTACGACAATGAAGGGGCGAAGAAAGTTCTGTCGCACAGTAAAGAATAGACATGTAAAGAAAATATCATGCAGTAAAGAAGAATAGGTATTCTTGAAGATCGTTTTAACGTGCAGTAAAAATTAGATATGTATTAATGATTGGCTTTTTGATACTACCTTCACACACGCAAATGGGCGGATTTGGCGAGATAAAGAATATTTATATAATTTCTAATGATTTTTGGCCGTCAGTGATTATAATTTTTTAAATTTTTCTGGCGCTTCGCGCCGGATTATACCTATAAATGACATTTATTTACTTTATCGGCAGTGCGGAAGGCAAATTTTTGCTCGGGGAATAGGTTTTAAAACAAATTTCAAGACTAGAAACAGTTTTTATTGGTATAGTTTTTTTCTATTTTCAAGCATAACTTTTAAAAATTTTAGACAGTCTATGTCAAATTCTACAAGTACAGGTGATCGAGCAGTAAGTCAGGCTTTTAAATGTTTTTTCGTTTTAAATTCACTAATTTTCCAGCGCTTTGCGCCATCTTTTAAAAACTGTTGCGCTAAAGGCGATTTTAAATAAAAGTTGACAATGCAAAACGTCGAAAAAAACTATTTCGAACTCGAAGGGCGAATGTCGGACTTATTTCCGACTATTTTTGAAAATGTTAGGTCACCCCCTAATTAGAAAAATTCTAGATCCGTCACTGCACACGCACACTGGAGGTTTGGGGTATCCCTTTACCAGGACTTTTGAAAAGCATCGCATTTAGAATTGCTTTCCGTGCACAGGATTGATAGTAGTTATGCTATACGCTTTGCAATTTTAGATTGGGCGGTGCTTGCGGTGCGGCTGTAATCAATCCATTAGAAGTGGTCAAAACAAGGATGCAGTCTAGCAAGCGACGTTCTATGCGTAATATATTTTGTCATTATATTAATTGAAAGATTAGACTTAAATTGTCAATATTTAGCGCAATTTTAGAGTCTTTCATTATTTGTACGAGTATTTGATAAGTGACATTCCTTCTAACAGGTATTGCGGATCTTCGAGGAAGAAAAATTAGGCTTAAATCGAATAGAGCAATTTAAATCTTGGCAAAAATACCTGCGGTCACATTTGAAATGCGAATTAGGCTGGTTTTTAAGTAATGTATGCAGGCCCGTATTCAGAGGGCAGGGGGAGCGGGCGAGGCGATCCATTGGGAATGAAAAATAAATTTTACTTATTGTGGACGGGATTTTGGGGTCTAGCTAGACCGTACATGGGCAGCACTAAAATTCTGTGGGGGTCAGGATGGGTCAAATCGTCAAAAATATACTAAAAATAGTATTTTGGGGTCTATAGTAACCTGCGGGGAGTTTTACCTTCTACGCCCATGTGTGGTCTAGACTCCTAAAAGTAAAAAATGGAAACTATTCCGAGGAAAATACGGTAACATAAACCAAAAAATTGATGAGAATGAAATTCTTTCTGCAAAAGTGCTCTAAAATGTTAGGTACTGTGTCTTACATTGTTTAAACGCTATTTCAGCATTTATACTAGTTTTTGAGGCTATTTCGACTCAGAAAGCTCTCTGACTGACCGGCCAGACCGGCTTATCCTCAGGCCGTCCATGCTTTACATCTGTGGTCATCAGACATGTTATGGTTCAAAATTTTGCGTGGGGGTCCCCGGTCATTTTTAGGAAGAGATAACTTCCATTTTTTGGCTAGAAACACCTAAAAACGGTTAAAAATTCGGTTTCTTTCAAAAATCAGGAGGGGGTCAAAAATTTTCTGGCTTGGAGGATAAGGGACAGCCAACCTTGGATGGGGATCTCCACACCCCCTAATACATGTATGGTAGTCATATTCCCTCTCATCATTCCATGTGCATGCATGGTTTGGATGGTAAAAAACGTTTTATTGCCTTTTTCCGATCTGCGCATTATAATAGTCAATTGTTTTTGTGCGAATATTGAACTTTTAATTTTTAACTAGCTTATTCGAAATGCGCATGACTGGAATATGGGCCGTTCCTGACTATAAAACGCGATCTTATCGCATCAACGCATTTTTTTATAGGCATCGTTTTCGTCATTTGACTTGCAAAAAAGCTATTTAAATTTATTTTACTGTTTTCGAATTTAGAGATTCCATCCCCCGCGGACCCTAATTTAAATCTACATGTCAATCATATCGTACGTACATATTTAGCGGAATTTGAATGCAATGTCAATAATATAATAAATACATGGCTTTGGATAGCATCACATTTCAATATTTTTCTCTGAAGAGCGTTTACACGTATAAGAGTAATTGAAGTATTAAGTTCTGGAATTATAAATTTAAGATTTAATTTATCATAAACGAGTCATAGACTTCGATTTCTAACTGCAATTAATCATATGCTCTGACGTTTTATATGTATTTAAGTACTTAAGGTCAACTTAATTCTTTTCGCAGTGGTCTTAATTTGTTTGATCATTCACATACATACACACGGTCAAAAGTTCTGGGAGGGGGAATAAATCGGGCTTCCTGAGGGGTTAATGAGTAATTTTTTTACCTATTTAATGTTAAATTTTGACAAATTGTGGTACTTAATTCGTTTTATTTCATTCTTTATGAATATTCATGGTTAACTTTGCATTAAAACAGTAACGATAAGGGCGATTAATTGACCTGCAACATCAAAAATATGCAAAATAATGGAAGATAATTGTCTGAATGAATTAATTGGACAGTCTACTGCTCGAAAAATTATTGTATGTACCTGAAAATATACTGTTAGACGTCATTTGACGCTCTTTCATGGCTCTAGCAATAGGTTTGGTCCCAAAACGGCCTGAGGGGGTATGCCTTCCAAAAGTTGTGGTAGGGGCACACCCCTCACACCCCTAATGTGCATGTGTGATTATTCAGTTTTTATTAACTTGACCACCTTTCTTCGTTTCAGTCAGTGGAACAGGTGCAGACAAGATATCGAATGCTTCGAATATTGGTCGATTGCCTCATTCGGTCGCCGGTAAGCAGGAAAGTCACGATTCATCATGTATAAGGCGATTGAGTTATGCCCGGAATTCGTGGAATATGCAACAAACATCGAAATATGTATCTCATGCTAACACTATGCCACCCATACACCGCCAATTATACAAAATCGTGGAAGTAGAAGGTGTGCTAGCGTTATGGAAAGGATTCGGCACAACTTTAGTTGGTGTTTTTCCTGCCAGGTTAGCACACTGTAAATGGCTTCAATTTTTAGCTTTTCTTTAATTTCTTCGTTCCCCTTTTCATATTTTTCTTCATTCCTTTCGACGATATTTTAATTGACTCATCGAATACACGTTTTGTCGTATAACAGCTCAAAATTTTGGGAGGAGGTGGTCGGCCAGTTTTGGGGATGTAAATGAACCATCAAGTTTTGGCCAAAAATAGCAAAAGAGCACCGATGTAAAAATTACCAAAAACGCAAGGTTTTGCCAAAAATCGGAAAATGTGGTCAACAAATTATAACTTTGAGAGGAAGGGTACGGCCGACTTTTGGTGGAAAATCCCCATCTCTCTTAAATGTATGGATGCACCACGTCTGAAAGTTTATTGGGATCTCAACCTTAAAAGATTGCGGGAATTTCTTGGAGATGTTGGTGGTAAGAATGCTCAAAAATACAGTCGGATTCGGATAATGCAAACCCCAGATAATGCACTTTTCCGGTTAATGCACACCAGCATACGTGGTCCCGGCAAAAAGCAGTGTATTAACATAGTAAGACACCTCGGTTAATGCAAACTCGGATAGTGCGTAATGCACACGGCTGACAAGACAGCAGCCTATAAATCAGTGTGTAATTGCACACGCTTAATGCACACCTCGGATAATGCACACGTTTGGACACCATGTTACCTTATGCAGAACATAGTATGAATTGTTACTACTACACTGTATACAACTTTATTCTACATTAACAGCAGGCAAGAATACAATATCCACCCTCTTTGTATTCCTCTTGCCATAGCATCAAAAGCAATAATAGGTCGTTTATTTTTTAATTAATGTAGAAATTATAAGATTATTGCACACTGCGGTTAATGCGCACCGTTGACCTTGGTCCCTATTGGGTGTACTTTATCCAAGTTCGACCGTACCTATTTTATTGGAAAACTAGTCGATGAAAAGCGGTCACTATCGAATTCCACTTCGTTATTCACTCGTTGACGAAGTTGCATTCTATTCACGTCTTGAGCCGTTGACGATATTAATTCCAGCATGTTTGGTCGCTCAGACAGTTATTTACATACGTAATTGTACATAAAACAGTAATATCTATTTTTACACAAATTTTACTACCAAGACCTGAATCCACTGTCAGGCGATTTTGAGCTATCGAACATTTTCTATTTGATTTTTGGGATGAAATTAGTAAAGATGTGCGTGTTCTTGGGGGTTGATGACCCCAGGAAAACGCTGCGGCCCCCTTAGAATTGTCGATTTTTCGTAAAAATCGTAAAAAGTGTGTATTTTTAAGCGTTTTTAGCTTTTTTTGGCTAAAAAGTCTTTAATTTTTGGCGCATTGCGCCATATACACATTTTTGACTATATTTTGTACAATTTACTCGATTTTTTCGAAATTTTTTTCATGTTTTTTATCACTTTTTAAAATTTTGTGGGCCTGGTTCCCCAGAATTCCTATGCTGTACATGTATGTATGGTAAAGATATCAAAGTTTTTCCGTTGCTTCGGGTCGGACAATATTTTTATGTCCTTTTTACCCATAAAATGTCAAGACTGAAGTTCAAAAGATCTAAATGTCTAAGTTTTAGATGAATTTCTATATTTTTAATGATAGAAGCGAAAAATAAGTTTTAATGGGCTAAAAAGCACTAAAAATGCACTCTTTCCTTGCTTCATTTAAGCATATTATTACCTACATATTATTACATATTACATATTGATCATTTTAGCATTTGACTTTTAAAAAAAGGTCCTAACCATACATGTGGAGCACCAAAATTCTGGGGGTCAGGATGGGGTAAATCGCCGAAAATGTTACTAAAAATATAATTCTGGGGGTCTACAGAAATGTGTGGGGGGTATTTCAACTTCTGGGGGTACAACCCCCGCCCCCCAAACCCCTCCCCTCGCCCATGTATGTTCCTAGCCATAGTTTCCCAAGGTCCAGAGTTGAGGGAGGGGTGAAATACCAAAATAAGGGACCAGTAAATTAGGTGGTGTATTATTTTAGCCGACACTAATTTTTGTATATACGAGCTTCTTTGTGCATGTACAAAGATCTCCGAAAAGGTCTTTGTATGAGCGAACAAATTTTTGTAGATATATTATATAAATATGTTTTTAAACATACACCTTTTTACATACTACTAGTGTGTGACCTGCGACCGGCATGCAGTCCTAAGCATGTTTTTCTTTACAAGGTACCTTTTTACATTTACAAAAATGGTACTACACAAAAGTCTTGGTACAATTTGTACATGCAAATGTTTGTGTACTATAATATAGTACAAGAGCGATTTTAGTGCGGTAAAACAGGATTTTTGACCTTTGGTAGTGTATTTTAGCTGATTTATGTGTTTCTGAATATTTGATATTTTTCCAATCTAAATGCAAATTTTTACCATTTTAAAGATATAGGACAATTACTGATTTTGGCGCGAAGCGCCGAAAATTTTGGGAATTCTACACCTTTTTACAGTTTTTGTCTTCCCAAAAATCTTTTTACATGTATGTACAAAGACGGTCCTGAAAAGTCTTTGTACATCGGGAAAATATTGCCGATTACAAAAAAACCGTGGTCTCCTGTGATAATTTGGCCTGAATTTAGTTGATAATATTACTTCGGCGCGAAGCACCGAAATTTTTATGAGCTTTTGATGAAATTTACACATAAAACTTGACTCAGTAAGCTAAAACAACTTGTACTACAAAATCAGAAATATTACAGAAATTGTAATATGCTAATTAAATTTGTAATAAGCACCAATGCGCTTATAAATCCAATGCAACATCAAGATAAATAAGTCAATTTTATCTTTGAATGGCAAAAAGTGCAAATTTGTTAAATGATATTTATTTTTGCATAAAATTTTTAAAAACAGTAGAAATAGATACGAAAAATATTTGAATCACTGTGTTTTTGTACGAGCCTCTTTGTACATGTACAAAGATCTCCGGAAAAGTCTTTGTATGAGCGAAAATTTTTTTGTACATATATGCAACGTATAGATATGCTATTGAATGTACACATCTTTACATACTGCTAGATTGTTATCCGTGACCCGCACGCTTCGCAAAAGGTGTAACTTTGTCCTAATATCAGCTGATTATATTAGTTCGGCCCGAAACGCCAAAATTTTCATGAGTCTTAGGTTGAAATTACACATAAAATTTGACTCAGTAAGTTAAAATAACTTGTGTTACACAATTATAAATAATGAAGCGATTGCAATGTGCTGAGTGAATCTCATAATAGACACCAGTTTGCTTATGAATTTAATGCAACGCAAAGATAAAAGAGTCAATTTTATCTTCAAACGGCAGAAAACAGTGCAAAGTTGTTTAATAGTTCTTTTTACTGCATAAAATCTTTATAAAGCAGTAGAAATAGATGTAAAAGATGCTTAAATCTATACAAAGATGCTTAAAGATAGATTTTGGAGTGTTTAATGCCAGCGCTTGGAGCTAAATGCAATGTAATTATAATATTCAGCGCGAAGCGCCTAAAATTTTTGAAATTTAGCTAAAAAAATACTCAAAAAAGTGTTAAAATTACTATTACTTTGCCCCAAAAGTCTTTGTACATTGTACAAAGATGGCTCCAAAAATCTTTGTACGAGCCTCAAAATCTTTGTCTCGTACAAAAAAAGTGATTTGAATCTACAAAAAGATGCCTACATCACACAAAGATTGATTTTGGAGTGTTTAATGCCCCTGCTTGAATCTAAATAGAGCATATTAGCGATATTTTGTGCGAAGCACCGAAACTTTTTCGGAATTTCCTCAAAAAATACTGTAAAAAGGTTAAAATTAATATCACTTTGCCCCAGAAAGTATTTTAATATTGTGTAAAAATGACTCCATAAATAAATGCACGAGCCGAAATCGATTTTTGGCGAAAACCTGCATTTTTGGCCATTTTTAGGTGCGTTTTTGCGATTTTTGCCGAAACTTGGTGGTCATTTACCCCCCCCCAAAAATGGCCGAAACCATACGTGTAACAGGGGAACTTTGTGGACTTATCCACCCATGGTTGGACGTCCTTTTAACACCACCCTCCCCAACGTCAGAAAATTTGACCCATCCTCCCCCATTTTTTGCGAAAACTTGTACTTTTGGCTATTTTTAGGTGTTTTTGCCACTTTCGGCCAGAAATCGGAGCCGCTTACCCCCCCCCTAAAAATGGCCGAGAAATATACATGTAACTGGGGGTTTGGGCCATCCATTCACCCACAGTTTTAAGCCCCAAACCCCTCCAAGGTCAGAAAAGTTTGGACCTTCTTCTTCATTTTTGGCGAAAACTTTCGCTTTTTTGGCTATTTTTTTAGTGTTTTTGCCATTTTTGACCTAAAATTGGAGCCGCTAACCCCACTCTTTCTATCTAAAAATGGCCAGGGACACCTACCTGAAATCTCCAGCCGTTACATGTATGCCGAGGACCCCCTCTCCGAAAATTTTGAGCTGTTACATGCACGTTTTATAGTGATAGTTCGTCTATTTTACTCTTGCTTACATTCAAAAATACTGTATCACTTCGTAAAATTCTTATAGTTAGGTGCACTTTTGCCATACTAAAAATTAAGTTAAAAAAATTCAGAAGGTTTTCACCACAAATCGTCTGACAGTGACTTGAGTCTTGGACCCTGAGGGGGTAATACCCCCTCGCCCCCTTCGGGAATGTATGGTTTTCACCAAAAATCGTCTGACAGTGACTTGAGTCTTCGACCTTGAGGGGGTAATACCCCCCTCTCCCCCTATGGGAATGTGTGGTCCTAGCTCTAAATTTATTTGTCTGGAATTTAGTGGTTTTACTTTCCTTTAATTCATTTTAGAATTTTACTTATCCTGTCCTTGTTTACACTACATAAAAAATTTTGGCCAGGTGCTAACGGTTCATGGGCTATGGCGATTTGTTTATACATCACTTTGATATGTTTAAATCCTAGTGTGTCTTAATTGTATATCATATTGCTGAGCGTACACCTTTTTTGACAATAAAAGTAGTCAAGAAATTAAGTTGCACATTAAACACCTAGAGTTTGTATGCGCCTCAATTGGTGTAAGAACTTCAAGGTATCGTGACAAAAGGGAGCGAATGCAGAACCAGTGACACTCTTGGCGTTTAAGCAATACCACAATAGTGTGTTAACAAATTGTGTTAGCGCGTGAACCATTGGTAGCTGGCCAGAATTTCACACACAGTCTTAAAGACATTTTTATCTATCTAATGCAGGTGGTCTTAAAGTTTTATGTTCACATCAGCCGAAGTTATGACCCACAGAATCGAAGTGTAGCCTTGGGTATCGTACATGCACACGGTCAAAAGTTCTGAGAGGGAGTGTACTGAGTTCCCTTAGGGGGAGGGGGGTAAATGGTTGATTTTTATGGCTAATTATGGCGCTAAATGATGTGTTTATGTCGATTTTTTAGACATTTTTGTTCTTCCTCACCCCCGTGTAACCCATAAAGGCGCTTTAATTATTGTTTTTTACTCTTCTTGGATATTCGTGATTAAATTTGTACGAATAGAAATAATAATTAGGACGATGAGTGACCTGTAACATCAAACATATACAAAATAATGGAAGAAAGGTATGTATCTGCGTGAACGAATTGAACATTCTACCGCATGAAAAACATGTATTTTTACTTAAAATCATACTGCTAGACGTCGCTTGACACTCTTTTACGGTAAGAGCAACAGGTTTGGTCCCGAAACGGCCTGAGGGGCTTATACCCTTCAAAAGTCTACCCCAGTGTGCCTTTGTGACGGGTACCCTCATCCGAACCCGGATCCTAACAAAATGAGTTTCAGTGTATATCCGACCTAAACCCGAATTTTCTACTCATTTCATTGAAGTGCCTGTTTTTTCGTATTAAGATGTGTAGTCTGCAATCATTTTTGAATTTTTTTCATGTTTTTTTCTAATCATGATTTAGATTATAATAATTAATTATAATAATTATAATCATTTTCTAATCATTATATGATTTTTATCGTCAGGTTTCAAATTCACATTGAATCATTTCTAGCTTCTAGAGAAAACCTTTGTGGCTGCTCTGGGATGCAGTCATTTATGGTCTAGACATGCATGTATGTTTTTCTTGATCTAAACTTGAAAATTTTTTTCTGAAAAAGTCCTAATAAAGCAGGTCATTTTATAACAGAGACGTTACTGTTGTGCATATGTGCTGGCCTATTGCAAAATTTTTATCCTTTTTCTCTTACAAGATGTAAGGATAAAAAGTTTTTTTGGTTTATCGGTCTTTGACTGTTTTAATGAGTGTAAATAAGCATTGTAGTAAAGCAGATTATTATAATCTCTCAGACATGGTTTTTAGTGCCCCTTCTTCTGTCACTTTTCTATTTTTCTCTGTTCTCTTCACAACTTTCCATTATTTTTTAAAAACTAGTCTTCTTATTCTTCTGGAGGGAACGATCATGAATTTTCTCTCATATTCGGTTCAAATTATTTCTTTATCTTTCTTCGATCCTGAGGTACCTAATCGGGTCATTTTATAACAGATTTTGCTTAAAAATGCTATAGTTTATAAAGCTAATGGTTTGCGTGTCTAAGTTAGTTGTCCTTCTGTTTGTCTGTAGTCTACCGTAATTACTTGTCCCTACTTCTTATTCATTATTGCAGGGCTATTTATTTTGGGGCATATTCAAATGCGAAGAAAATGCTCAATAGCATGCTGAGACCCGAATCACCAGGTGTTCATATGTTGTCTGCTGCATTCGCAGGTTAAATAAATAATAGTTTTTTCTTCTCTATTCTATAAATATCAAAAAATGCGACATATGTGAGTTATATATGAAGCAAATTATATGTAGGTAAGTATTAATAATTTGAATGTTTTTCAAAATTGGCTATTTTAATTCTATTTCCTCTGCAAAAGTAATTTACATCATTATTATGTAAGTGCTTAATTGAAAAAAGCATTTTTCAATTACTCGTGGGCTAATTCTTAGATTTTGTAAAATGCATTCTATTGCCTTTTTTGTAAATCTGCGTTGCATTTGACTATGATTTTTATACTGCATACTGTGCTTCAGGATTTTGCTGCACTACCATCACGAATCCATTGTGGATGATTAGAACGCGATTACAGTTGGACAATCGTAATTCGAAATCTAAAATGACAATAAATGCATGCGCCAGGAATGTGTATAAAGAGTTTGGTGTTAAAGGATTTTATCGCGTTAGTATTTTCACCTTTTTCTTCAATGGTGGATCTGTTGAATGTTTTCTAAATTTATTTTTCAAATTTTAATTTATTTTTTCTAATTTTTTCAAGTTTATTTCCAATTTTTCGTGATTTTCAATTCTAACCTTTGATTTTCCGGAAGATTATTCTTGCTAAAATTATTTTACAATCGGTGCTTTTTTCGCACGATCCCATTAGCACGCGCGCAAACAAAATTGTTAGGACATTCGCTCGCTTTGCCTTAAGGTCAGAATATTACATAATTATAATGGTATATTACTTTCTATGCTAACTCTTAAGTAAGTCAATTTTTCACCATTTTTGCAAGTGCTTTGAAGAAAAGGTCATGTAATACACCATATTCGACGCGAAGCGTCGAAAATTTTGACTATTCTGCGATAAAGTGGGCTTTGGGGAGCTAAAATTGTATTTTAAACGCGATGTTTTTATATTTCTTGCAATTTCTGATTTGCGCGCCTAACAAATGAGCACCAGACTTCAGTTGCACGTTCGGTTTTTCGTGTCTACAACAAAGAAACGATCACGCTTTACTCACTTAATGTAGAAAACACAATATTACGTTCCATTGTATGACTAACTTTGAGATGGATTAAACTACATGCTGCTTAAATAGTTTCTATGTGATGACTTACATACAGGCTTACTTGATCTTGGGGGATTTTAAATCCCATAAAAGTTTTTTATCCCCCTCCCGCAAAACATTTTTCACCCCTCAGAATTTTCGATTTTCCAAAAAAAATCATAGAGTATTTCAATTCAAAAGAAGCAGCCATTCTTGACTATATTTTATTGCATTTTTATAAAATTTTTCTTGAACATTTTTACGTTCTTATTGTCTAGGGAGAAACAGCGTTGTCAGAAACGACAGAAATGACGTTTTTAACACGTAGCCAGTAGCCACCATAGGTGGGCGGCACCAAAGTGATGGGGGTGCAAGATTTTTCAAAGATCAAAAAATGGCCTTAAAAATGGTGGTATGCACATCTGGGCGTGGGGGGGGGTTGGGGGTATGCACCCCCCTCCCCCGAGAAACCTAAATACCCCCAGAAATCAAAATACCCTCCCAGAAATCAATTTTTAAAAATTTTTTTCGCAATTTTTTGATGCCAATGGATAGTGCTCAATGAGAAACGTCGAAAAATGGTGTTTTTTTCGTCATACCACCACTTTTAAGGCCATTTTTGACCTTTGAAAAATCTTGCACCCCCCAGAATTTTCTTGCTGCCCACGTATGGTGGTATGCATAGGTGGGCAGCACCGAAATTCAGGGGGGTGAAAAATTTCTGGGGGGTGAAAAATTTTTAAAGGTCAAAAAATGGTCTTAAAAGTGGTCGTATGCACACCTGGGCGTGGGGGTTTGGGGGGTATGCACCCCCCCAGAAACCAAAATACCCCCCCCCCCAGAAATCAAAATACCGCCCCCCAGAATTCAATTTTTGAAAATTTTTTTCGTTTTTTTCGCAATTTTTTGATGCCAATGGATAGTGCTTGATGAGAAACGTCGAAAAATGGTGTTTTTATCGCCATACCACCATTTTTAAGGCCATTTTTCGACCTTCAAAAAACTCTTGCACCCCCCCCCCCAGAATTTTCTTGCTGCCCACGTATGGTCGTATGGCAAAAAAACACCATTTTTCGACGTTTCTCATCAAGCTCTATCCAATGGCATCAAAAAATTGCTAAAAAAGCAAAAAAAATTTTTCTGGGGGGTATTTTGATTTCTGGGGGGTTATTTCAACTTCTGGGGGGGGTGCATACCCCTCCAAACCCCCCACGCCCATGTGTGGTGGTATGGCGAAAAAATACCATTTTTCAACGTTTCTCATCGAGAACTATCCATTGGCATGAAAAATTGTGAAAAAAAACAAAACAAAATTTAAATTGAATTCTGGGGGTATTTTGGTTTCTGGGTGGATGCATACCCCCACGCCCAGCTCATTTACTACGTAGCTGATAATGTTTTTTTCTTGCAGGGCGTAACGGCCTCTTATTTGGGTATTATTGAAACTATGACTCATTTTGTAATATACGAACGCCTAAAGCGTTCTAAATTCTTGTCCGACTACTCGTCAGATATTACCGGTGATACAATTCCAACAATTGGGATGGGTCAATACTTTAGGTTTATGCTTTGCGCTAGTATTTCGCGGATGATTGCCGCATGCATAGGATATCCGCACGGTAGATTTTAAATTTGCAGATAACATACATGTACATTTACATTTACATGTGTAACGTTAGTTAGATAAATTACATAGATTTATTTTTTGCAATTTTTACAATTTACAGTTACAATTTCGGAAAGCTAGGTTATTCTATGTTCATACATGCACAAGGTCAAAAGTTTTGGGTGGGACTAAACCGAGTTTCCGGTGGGATGAGTAATTATTTTATTCCATGTCAAATTTTGATACTAATTCGTTGTATTTTATTCTTCGTGAACATTTGTGGTTAAATTTGCAAGAAAATAAATAACAATAAGGTCGACGATATGACCTTTAGCATTAAATATACGTTCGAAATAATGGAAGAAAAGTGTTTGGATGAATGAATTGAACAGTCTACAGCTGAAAAATGAGTATATGTACTTGAACTTATACTTTTAGACATTGTTTGACGCTTTTTCATGGTTCGAGCAATATGTTTTGGACCGAAATGGCCTGATTGGGTATGCTTTCCAAAAGTCTTGGTAGCGAGGATACTCCTACCCCCTCCCTCCGGTGTGCGTGTGTGTCTATCATAGGTGCGCAAGGTCAAACTTTCAGGGCAAGGAAATGAAAACCAAAAATTGCTAGATAGCTATGTGCTTCGTAAAAACGGCTCAATAGTTTTTTGGTCGCAGAAAATTAGCTATATAGCCTTTTTGATTCACAAACATAGCTTAGCTATGTAACCTTTTTAAACTAATAATAGCTATTAATCTCTTTTTAGAATTGAGAAAATAGCTACATATATATTCTTTTGAAATTCAGAAAAGACAACTAAATAGCATTTCTGAGCTCAAAAAAGGCTATATAGCTAGTTTTCTGAGCCCAAAAAAGCTGTAGTAGCCAATTTTATGAGCCTAAAGAGGCTATACAGCAATGATTTTTTCGGCTAAAATCGCTGTCAGTTTTTCAAAGCTCAGGGGGGTATATCCATAGGTGGGCAGCACCGAAATTCTGGGGGGTGAAAAATTTCTGGGGGGGGGTGAAAAAATTTTTAAAGGTCAAAAAATAGTCTTAAAAGTGGTCGTATGGCAAAAAAACACCATTTTTCGACGTTTCTCATCAAGCTCTATCCAATGGCATCAAAAAATTGCTAAAAAAGCAAAAAAAAATTTTCTGGGGGGGGTATTTTGATTTCTGGGGGGGTATTAACTTCTGGGGGTGCATACCCCCCAAACCCCCCCACGCCCATGTGTGGGTATATCCCCTTACCCCTCCAACTCCCCCCATGCTTATGTATGATGTCTGTACTCTGAATCCACATAGCGCTGGAAATACTAAGTACTTCAGCATAATTGAGTGCAAATCAATGAGAACCACACCTGGGCGTGGGGGGTTTGTGGGTCGGGGATATGCACCCCTCTCCCCCCGAGAAACAAAATAATCTCCCCCAGAAACCACCCCCACAGAATTCGATGTTTGGAATTTTTTGTTTTTTTAGCAATTTTTTGATGCCAATGGATAGTGCTCGATGAGAAACGTTGTAAAATGATGTTTTTTTCGCCATACCACCATTTTAAGGCCATTTTTTGTACTTTGAAAAAATCTTGCACCCGCTAGAACTTTGGTGCCGCCCACGTATGATGAGAACTATGTACATAACTCAACGAACTGAATCTTCTTCTCATCCCTACAGAGGTAATAAGCTCATAAACACTGAATACTATTTATTATTATACGACTTACGAAGACATTTGGAGTTTAGAAGTCCTGCGAACAAGGCTGAGAGAGGAAAAAAGCAAGTATAATGGACTATGGCGAACTTGTCGCTTAATAATACACGAAGAAACTTGGCGAGCTCTATACGGCGGCTTATCGGTTCATCTGATGAGGACTGTTCCTAATACGGCTATAACAATGGCCACTTACGAACTGATTGTGCTAGCATTTTTGAAGTACTTCGATTCTCCCGGTCGTCTCAAATAGATGTATAAGTTTATTTGTTCTGTTATCGTTATTGATTTAGTAAAAATTGTCAATGCTTATTTGAAAAAAACACTCCGTAAATAGGCCAGTGATCTTTGCTGCCCTCATATCCCAAACCGCTGTCGTCCTTATTATTTCATTCCGCCTTCCGACTTGCTCATCTTTAGGAAATGCTTGACGGTTGGGGTTTTAATCGTTTCAATATCGTAGTTGCCGGATAATGAAGCGATCTCGAAACTTTGGTGGAGTACTTTTCACAGTGAAAATGTTCCGACTTTATCCGCCAATGCTAAAATTTCGAAATGATGCCAATTCCTTTTTTAATCTTATTATCAATGCCGGTGGGTCTTAAATTTCAATGTTAGCTTCAGCGCAAGATTGTCTACCAGAATATTTAAAGAATACAAAAAATCTATAAAGAATGTGATGCTGAAAAAGGTTTTTTTAAAATCGACGATATTGAAATAACGTTAACGTTTTACAACGCTAGGACGATTATAAACTAATTCGAACTTGCCCGGCGCACATGTTATTTTGCATATCAAAAGGCGCTTTGTTTGTAATAGATCTGTTCATCTGTCTTATGCGTTTTTATAGCCATTTTATTTCTCCATTATTAGTTTAAAAAAATATTTGAGATTAAACGGACTATGTGTATTCTCAGAATTTTCTCCCTGATTCGCAGTCTGTTATATTTGCAGTGGTACGTCATGTATGTCGATTCTGAAATTCGCTCATCAATTTATCAAAGCTTTTGAATTTACATTAGAAGTGCTTCACAAAAGCAATGTGCTTGAGAATAATTTTTTTGGTCAGAAGCATACGTGGGCAGCAAGAAAATTCTGGGGGGGGTGCAAGATTTTTTTGAAGGTCAAAAATTGCCTTAAAAATGGTGGTATGGCGATAAAAACACCATTTTTCGACGTTTCTCATCAAGCACTATCCATTGGCATCAAAGAATTGCGAAAAAAACGAAAAAATTTTCAAAAATTGAATTCTAGGGGGGGGGGGGGTATTTTGATTTCTGGGGGGGGGGGTATTTCGGTTTCTGGGGGTGCATACCCCCCACGCCCAGGTGTGATCAGAAGAATGAATTCCATGAAAATGCTACAAAGGGATACAGCATTTCACGTTAAAATATTACTATCATTTTGTTCCACTCCTTGGAACTGCATTTGCCTCGGTTTCAAGGCAATTGTGGTCAAAATTACCATCCACGAAAATTTTTTACATCAGTTTACTTCCACATGTCAGCCAAGCCACTAATATTTTATTTATTTTATTTCCCTAGTTTTCTTTCGCGCCGCTTCACACTCTTCTATTTTTCGTCATCAGAAACCCATAAATTCGTTGGCTACACTGCTTAAAGGTCGAGAAGCTAGTTTTACTATACATAACTAAGACGTTACTGTACTATATCAAAGCATTCAATGCAAATCTTAAAAAAATTTTGTGTGTGCCCCCGAAGCGAAATCCTGTTTACGCCTCTGTGTTAAGTATGCTCAATTCCAAACGATAATTTATTTGCAATAAATAAAGACAAGGAAGGAAAAAAGACTTAAAAAAATTGCATCAAGCTATTGAAGTAGCATTGTCCATAATATCTGGCTCCAAGTTGATTAGCTGGTTACTGTACTCGACCAATTCGGCTAATGAAACTCTACCCCGTTGATTGATGAATTTGGCTACCGTTCGTAACTCCTCTTCCGTAATGTAGATGAATTTTCCTCGATCATCCACAACACCGGTCAAAGTCCTGTCAGCCACTAGACTTTTAATGCGTTCAACGATTTCTTGCGGTTTAAGCTTCCATTGAGAAGCCAACTCGTCCATACTAACTACCTGGAATATCCACAGTAAAAACTGATATAAAACGAACTATGACGAATTATAAATAAGTTTTTAATTGTAGCAATTGTATTTTTCGCAAGTTCTTCGAATCAGTCATCACAGGAATCCTCTGTAAATCATCTCAAGTAATTCTTAACATTTTAATTGAAATTAGCAAACATCCTTAGCAGCAGCCAAATTTTTTGGGTCCGATTGGGCGAAACTGCCAAAAATAGTACCAAAAATTCAATTTTGGGGGTTTATCGATTTAGGGGTGTCCCCAGACCCCCATGTGTGGTGCCGAATTCAATAGAACTATTAGCATATATTTGTAACCTGGCGCATGAAAACGCTCGGGAACCAAAAGTCCTTATTATTGTACCAGATTTAAAAACACTACATACATATGTGCCTACCACACATGGGCGTGGGGGAGTTTGGGGGTATGCACCATACGTGGGCAGCAAGAAAATTCTGGGGGGGGGTGCAAGATTTTTTGAAGGTCGAAAAATGGCCTTAAAAATGGTGGTATGGCGATAAAAACACCATTTTTCGACGTTTCTCATCAAGCACTATCCATTGGCATCAAAAATTGCGGATAAAACGAAAAAAATTTTCAAAAATTGAATTCTGGGGGGGGTATTTTGATTTCTGGGGGGGGTATTTTGGTTTCTGGGGGGTGCATACCCCCAAACCCCCCCCCACGCCCAGGTGTGGTATGCACCCCCCAGAAGTTGAAATACCCCCCCCCAGAATTGAAATTTTGAATTTTTTTGCTTTTTCAGCGATTTTTTTATGCCATTGGATAGTGCTCGATGAGAAACGTCGAAAAGTGTTTTTTTTCGCCATACGACCACTTTTAATACCATTTTTTGACTTTTGAAGATTTTTTCACCCCCCCCCCAGAATTTCGGTGCTGCCCACCTATGGTGCCTACTGGTTTACGAATCTTACGAATCAGAAACAATTTGCAGAAGACAAGGAAGTATATACGAGTATGTACACACATGGGAGCGTGGAGGACGGGTCTGACTCACACCTGGGCGTGGGGGGGGGGTTTGGGGGTATGCACCCCCCAGAAACCAAAATACCCCCCAGAAATCAAAATACCCCCCCCCCCAGAATTCAATTTTTGAAAATTTTTTTCATTTTTTTCGCAATTTTTTGATGCCAATGGATAGTGCTTGATGAGAAAGGTCGAAAAATGGTGTTTTTATCGCCATACCACCATTTTTAAGACCATTTTTCGACCTTCAAAAAAATCTTGCACCCCCCCCAGAATTTTCTTGCTGCCCACGTATGGTCTGGCTACCCCAGAATTCGGCGGACCCTCCAAGATCGATAGAAACCCATAATTGAATTTTTGGTGCAATTTTTGGCAACTTTCTCAGAATTTGGCTACTGCCTGTGTATGAGTATGTAGCCTTGAACGCGGTTTCATAGATATTTAATGCAATGTAATTGTGCATGGTTTAAATTTATGTGCAATATCGTTGTCGTCAGTGCTCCAGCTCTAATCGCTTTTGTAATCCACCAGCTCGTACGTGTGCTTCACATATGATTTTATGAAGGTTTCCAGTTTTCATCCACCAGAAAAAATTTCAACTACAAAAAAATTTCCAACCCCCTCCCCCAGAAATGTTTTCACCCACTCAGAATTCACTGTTTCACAAAAATTCGTAGAAAAGGTGCCGTTTCAACCATCATAAGCTTTGTATAGCAAATAAGTATGTATGCTAGTTTTTTCGAAGTTGACACTCCTTTCTGAAGAATCATATTTCATCAAAGAATGACGAAGTCTGACTAAGTAGGCATTAAGGAAAGATTTTAAAGAAATCAAGGTAGGACTATATTTTTTGCAATTTATAGTTTATTTGGCTAAATGTGAAAAGAAATACTATAGAATAAATGCACAGAAATTATCAAATCATGGTAATTTTCAACGCGCAGCAAGGCATTGCATTGCAAGCATACATAGGCAGCGACATTGGCAAAAATAGGTACCAAAAAACATGCCAAAATTCAATTCTGGGGCTCTCAATTTTTGGGGGTTTACCGAATTCTCGGGCAGGGGGGTCTAGCCACCTTAAGCCCTCACCCCTACAACCAGGTGTGATTGCGACTGCAGCTCATGTCAATTGATTTTGTTAATAAGGTCGCCCAATCTGGGAATCATATACTTTGCATATAGAACTTGCTTGCCTTGAAGAAAATAAAAAGTTTTGTATGTACAATTCAAACGGCACAGTTGACCCATGGACAAAACCACCTTATACACTAGAAGAACACCCACCCCTTACCCTCTCAAACGGCTATGCATTCGTTCTAAAATACTAAAATAATAATCAGCGAAAGCTATGAAAAGTGATAATTTTTGCAGTTTTTCCGCTATAAATTACAGCAATTAAAGTCATTCAAGTATAACTTTGATCATGTTCTGGTATTTCGACAAAAAAATTTTCCACGATCAGGCCATAGGGCTGGGCTACAGAGAAAATTTAAAAAATTTGCTTCCTCTTATATCTTGCCTACTAAATCTAAGAATTTGTCAATTTTTTTTCAAAATTTAAAATGAAAATTTTATTACTTCAAATTACATAAGAGAGTGTAAAGTAGCTAAGCTGAAAAACTATTGACAGTTCCTAAAAGAAAAATCTGTCTCCTACCGAATGCATTTTAATTGGTTGAAAATCTTTAGTATTGACTGAGAAAAATTAAATGTTAGTAAAAGTATAGAAATCTAGCGAAAATCGACAAAACTGTCAACTTTGGAACATTGTAGCTCCACGAATTTTCATTTTCAGACTAAATGAATTACGCCATGGTGTTTATCGTAAAAAACAACCCTACATATGTCTTTTTCAGGTATTATTAATTTTTGGACTTATCAAAGGTCTCCACAGTCGGAGGTCGAAATTCACAGAAAGCGTGTCTTAAGCATTTTTATTTATCAGTGTGCTTAAAAGTGTCGAATTTTTGGCCCTTCGCACAATATACTCATTTTTGACTATTTTTTGTTCACTTTTACTCTAATTTTTCTGTTACTCTTCCGAATTTTATATTTTTTACGTTCTAGAAAGATAAAGCGTAGTCAGATACACCGAAAAACTATCTTTTTGACGCGTATCCATTGTTTTTGTGCTCAAAACGGCACTTTGTAATTTCACCCAGTCTTTTTTTGTACAAGGTCCGTTTGTATATGTACAAAGATGGTTTCCAAAAGTCTTTGTTCATTTTGTACACACAAATTTTTGGGTACTATAATGTGGTATAGTAGCGATTTTAGTATGATAAAAACAGAGTTGTTCGACTTTTAGTAGTGTATTTTTAGCTAATTCCTTGTGCTCTAAGGGCAAATATCACTAAGAATCGTCTTATGTAAAACGGCGCGAAGCACCAAAAAATCTGACATTTTTCCTTTTGGAATGCAATTTCTGCCAATATAAATATATACAGAACACACGATTACTCATTTCGGCGCGAAGCGCCAAAAATTTATGCGAATTTCAAACCTTTTTTGCAATTTTTGTCTTACCAAAAATCTTTGTACATGTACAAAGACGGTCCCGAAAAGTCCTTGTACATCGGGAAAAATCTTGGCCGAGTACAAAATAACACTGATTTCACGCCGTCTTGCATTCCCAAGCTGTGCATGTCTGACGTGCAATATTTCGTGAAATGGATCTTAGTTTGAAATACTTATATGTAGAAAAAACTGATTACTTAAGGCCAAAAATTAGATGCTTTACTGTTCAGAATCAGTGAAAATGTTCACGATGTACTAGGGTGTGCCGGGTCCACTTTTTTCAAAAACTCGGGTCCGGGTCCAAAAAAAGCTTGACCAGATCGGGTCCAGAACCAATGTGTAGCATGTGACATTATCATACATATGACTCATACAAGGGCATAGGGGGTGAGAGGGGGTATTATCCCTCCCTCAGGTTTTAAAAAATCGGGTACTGTCAAGCGATTCCGGCGAAATATAAGTTGCTGCTAAAAAATTTGGATTTTATCGCGAAAAAATACAGCTCAATTAAGCAAAAGTTCAGTCATTCTGGTAACTTTACAGCAAAAGTATTAATTTTTCCACAGTCTTACACTTTTTCAATTGTTTGTCACATAATAGTGAATTATCCCATCAAATCATTGTCTAAAAAGACATTTTGTTGGAAAAAATACATTATAGAATCACGGTTTTTTTGTATTCGGCAAAGATTTTTTGCGATGTACAAAGACTTTTGGGGACCGTCTTTGTACATGTACAAAGATTTTTTGGAAGACAAAAACTGCAAAAAAGGTTCGAAATTCGCAAAATTCTCGGCGCTCCGCGCCGAAATGAGCAATTGTGTGTTCTATATATCTTTATAATTTCAGAAATTGCATTTTGAAAGGAAAAATGCCAAATTTTTTGACGCTTCGCGCCGTTTTGAGACGATTATTACTGATTTTTGCCCTCAGAAACCTAGAAATTGCTAAAATACGTAACCAAACGTCGAACAACTCTGTTTTTGCCACACTAAAGTCGCTACTGTATCATATTATAGTACCCAAAAATTTGTGTGTACGAAATGTACAAAAGACTTTTAGGGACCATCTTTGTACATGTACAAACGGACCTTGTACAAAAAACACTGTATAGAATCGAATTCTTCCGACCTTAAAAATGATATTTAATATGCTCAAGTAGATAGAAGTATCAATAAAATATCAGAAAATATCAGGTAAAAACACATGTTATGACCACCACAAGGGCGTCGGGGGTTTGGGGGTATGCACCTCCCCAGAAGGCCGAAAACCCCCAGAATTCAATTTTTAAATTTTTTTCCATATTTATTTATGCCAATTGATATTGCTCGATGAGAAAGGTTGAAAAATGGTGCTTTTTAGCCATACAAACATTTTTAAGACCATTTTTATGACCTTTGAAAAATCATGCACCCCTCTCCCAGAATTTTGGTGCTGCCCATGTATGGTTATGACCCACGTTTACTATGTGACCGTTTTTGAATGTCAACCCCCTCTGGCCACTCCTACCGTGCCCACATATGATACGTATATTGGTGTATATATTACTCCTACACAATTGACTAAATGCACGAGTTCCAGTTTATTGTGAAATGCAGCCCACCCAAGATTATATTTCCGGGCGAATCGCTGAAATTGAGAAAATTTATTTAATGCCCTCTAGTGCGACTTAACGTGGCGAAATTTTTTCTGATGTATTTTGCGTTTCTGGATCATTTTTACAACTTTTGAGAACAAAGCATGTAAAAAATTAAGTGATTCGGCAAAATTATTAATCTTTTGTTACACTTTTAAGTCAATTTTGCAGCCTTTCCGATGACAAAAAATTCAAAAACGTACCTATTATAAATATCCCGCGCGAAGCGCTTAAATCTTTTACATTTTTTCGCTCTAAAATAAATTATGTAGCTTTCTGAAGATAAGCAGAAGAGGAATTTTATCTATCGCAAATAGACATGCACAGCACAGGAATTTTGGGTTTAAAGTGCATTTTTTGGGACTAAAAATAGTGGGTAGCTGACATGATCTTCGTAGGGGGTTAAAGGGGAAGGTAATTTTCACCCCCTCAGAAAACTATTCATCCCCCGCAGAAATTTTTCAACCCCTCCCTGAATCAGCGATTTTTTGGAAGTTCCAAAAAATTTTCTAAATATTTGTAAAACAGATGCTTTTGGACCCCAAAAAAGCACTTTATAATTTCATCCACATTTTCAATGTTGCTGACGATGCTCTATCGTTCTAGAGCATAAAACCAAAAAAAATTCGAAAAAAATTAGAAAAGTCGAATAAATTGAACAAATCATAGTTAAAACATGAGTACATGGCACGAAGCGCAGAAAAGTTGAAACTTTTGAGCAAACAGAGAGCTAAAAACGCTTGAAAAGGCACGGCCGGCACCTTTTCTGCGAATTTTCAGGACTTTTTAGGTAAATTTTTGAAAAATTGCGAATTCTGACACGGGTTAAAAAAATTTCTGGTGGCGAAACTACTACGGATTATGTATGGTCGCAAATCCCAAAAAAGTTCGACTTTTTTATCCTTTTAAGGTCAAAATTTTGATTTTCTGTGCAGACAAGCATAGCACGAGAAATATGATGGTGAAAGCGGAAATTTATTTGTTGGCTCAAAAATGGTGGATACGCGTCAAAAACATCAATTTTAGTCTTTCTGACGATGCTTGATCTTTCTAGAACGTAAAAACATGAAGATATTTCGAAAAGTAAACGAAAAAATCCGAATAGATTGGAAAAAATAGTGAAGAAGACGAGTATGTGGCGCCAAGCACCAAAAATTTGACACTCTTGAGCTAGCTGAAAGCTAAAAACGCTTAAAAACACATTTTCAATTAATTATTAAGGAAATCGCGAATTCTGGGGAATCAAAAGAAAATTGCAGGTTGGACCCGGACCCAATACCTCTTGAAATCGAGTCCGGGTCCCGGGTCCAAAATTTTGGACAGCCTCGGGTCCGGGTCTGGGTCCAAAATTATGGTCGGGTACCCAACCATTCGGGTCCGGTTGCGGGTATCCGGCAAACCCCTACAATGTACATGTATTTTCATTGAAACTCAACTAAAAATATGCTTCAAGCTGCATAAGCTAATAAATATAATCACACATGTAACAGGGGGATGAAGGGATCCTCACCCTAAATTGGTTGTCCTCCCATCTTCCCAAAGCCAGAAAATTTTTGAATTTCATTTTCAGCAAAGTTCGAATTTTTTTGACCGTTTTTATGTGTTTTGTGACTGTTTTTGGTCAAAAATTTGAGGTCATTTACAACCCCCTCTGAAAACGGCCAAGGATCCCCACTCGAAATTTCGAGCCCTTACATTTATGTGTATACCAGACAAAAGACGCTAGGTCAGTGACTGGAAAAATTTTATCATGAAAACTTTTTCATTATAAGACTATCGAAAACCATTTTTCAAAAGGCATACATAATAGACAGCTTTTTATACACAAGTTAATAATCTGGTGAAAATTACTAATAACTTGAAAGAAGCAGTATGGACCAGGACAGAGGACGCTATACCACCGTACCTGCGTGTGGGGGTCTGGGGGTATGCATGCACCCCCAGAAACCAAAATACCCCCCAGAATTCAATTTTTAAAATTTTTTCTTCGCAATTTTTTTATGCCAATGGATAGTGCTCGATGAGAAACGTTGAAAATGTTGTTTTTTCGCCATATCACCATTTTTAAGGCCTTTTTTGACCTTTGAAAAATCTTGCACCCCCAGAATTTTGGTGCCGCCCAATCTCCCAAGCTTCAATGAATAATTTAGATTCTCTGTAAAATTTTAATGAATTAAACTTAATTAATCTGACCAATTAGCTAAGAAAAAGCAAGCAAATTAGTAAGCGAAAGGGAGTGAAGAATTCAATTAATAAATACGTAAGCAGAGAAAATAAAAATTATATGTTAATTAATCAAATAAAATTATACTTTGGTCCTTTTGACAAAATTCACAAATTCTTGTAGCATATTTTCGTTTTCGTCCATTTCGTTCATGTCAAATCCTTCATCCTCAACAGCAAACGCTTGTTTCATTATCAAATATTCCTCGTGCTCCTTGCGTTCCTTTTCTTCTCTAGCTTGTCGTTCGGCTTCTTCTCTAACCAATTCCATTTCTTTTTCTTTCTCTTCCTGTTTTCTTCTGATTTCCACTTTTTCGGCTTCGCGTTGTTTGCGCTCTTCACGCTCTTGTAGTTCCTGTTGTAATAAGAAAAGCAAGGCTAGGCCCAATGTCTCAAACAAGAAATTTTCTACAATTTAGTGTAATGCATAGTAGAAGCTGTGTGGAATGAGTGAATCACAGTATATTAACGTTTCAAGTGCATACTTCATATGGTCTAATTGGAAGGGGTGAATAAAAATGTAGGCATAGCCTGTTTTTTAACCTGATGCACTCAAAAAACTAATTTTCTTATTACTGTAGCGTCCAATGTTTCACTTGCTTGACGGAGTGGATAGCGAATTTTTTATTGGTCGCCGGCAAACACACACATGGGGGAGGGGAGGGTTTGCGAGGTCTAGACCATACACAGGCAGCAAAAACATTCTGAGGGGAGGGGTCTGCTTGGGTGAAATCGCCAAAAATGCTACTAAAAATAGATTTCTGGGGTCTACAGTAATTTGCAGAGGTTTTTCAACTTCTGCGGGGAGTGTAAAGCCCCACGCCAACGTGTGGTCTGGACCCCAAAATTGAAAAACAGGAAATTTTCTGGGAAAAACTGAGGTAAATTGAAGGCCTAATATTGATGCAGATTGAAATTTTTCCACAAAAATGCTTTAAATTGGTCGGAAACGGTGTAATCGTATTTTTAACGCTATTTTGTCGCTTAAAACAAATTAGCCTAAAAAGGCTCAATTTTCGATCCCCCCCATTCTCAGCTGACCATTTCCCCAGATCGGTCATGCTGTGCAGTTATAGTCGTCGGTCGAGCAATAACAAAATCGAGTGTTACAGTAATAAGGGAATCAGTTTTCGCGGCGAATTCATGCACAAGGTTAAAAACAGACTATAAATATACTTACTAAGGAGAAGAAGTTTAAAAACTGCTAGAACACGTATGTATGTAGATGTTGATTTCGGGGTCAAGAAGGAAGAAATAGAAAATTTTCAAAAAAGACAACATTAGGGCAGAGAATGGATAATAATAAAAAAATTTTACAAAAGTGCTCGACATCGATAACAAACTTTTAACTAAGGTTTTCAAGCCCATGTTGATGTTTTTGTCAACTTTTAAGATTGTTTTGGCTCAGTAGAGCTCTCTGATTGACCTATCAGACGGGCTATGCTCATACAAAGGCAGCAAGAAAATTCTGGGGTTTGGTTGGGTGAAATTACCAAAAATGGCCAAAAAAAATGTTACTGAAAATAGAATTCTGCGGGGTCTACAGTAATCTACTGGGAGGTTTCAACTTCTGCGAGGGAGTGTAAGTAAACACCCCCCAAACCCCCGCACGCCTTTGTGTGGCTATGCTGCGCCTGTCCCAAACCTCCATCAAATGCATGTCTAAGCCGTTCGAAAATAAAAAAGGAAAAATTTTATGGAAAATAAGGTAAGGATAGGCCGAGTACAGAAAAAAATCAATTTTTGAGCCGAAAAGCTTGAAATCACCCACAAACTGTGGATTAAGGTAATGCTTGCTATTTCAACGTGCATTTAAATACGTCATTTCGAGACTGTCTAACTCAACAATGCTTTAAATTTTTTCCGCAGCTGTATCTCCACTCTAGACCAGTCAAGCTGAGCACGATGATGGAGAGTTGATCAATTCCTTCCGTTTAAATCCGAGCATAAGTATTTACATACACATAATCATACGTGGGCAGCAAGAAAATTCTGGGGGGTCCAAGATTTTTTTGAAGGTCAAAAAATGGCCTTAAAAATGGGGATATGGCGATAAAAACACCATTTTTCGACGTTTCTCATCAAGCACTATCCATCGGCATCAAAAAATTGCGAAAAAAACGAAAAAAAATTTCAAAAATTGATTTCTGGGGGGATCTTTTGGTTTCTGGGGGGTCCAGACCCCCCCCCCAGATCCCCCCCACGCCCATGTGCGCACATAATGTATCATACATGAACTTGTGAAGAGTTATGCTAGTTTTTAGTTTTCCATCTCCGCAAAAAATGTTCACCTTCAAAATTTTCAATTTTCCAAAAAATTTATATTCGTCGATTTTTCAGTTCAAAAGTACCAACTTTTTAGGCGCTCGTGAAAATAGCCATTTCGACTATATTCTATTCAATTTCATTCGATTTTCCTCAAAATATTTGAACTTTCTAGAAAGAAACAGCATCGGCAGAAAAGTCAAAATATCGTGTTTTTAATGATTAATCATTTTTTGATCCCAAAAAGTTAATTTGCATTTTTTTTGTTTCTCACAGAACTGAAATGCTGTATAGTGCATGTATGGTAAATACATACATCATACGTGGGCAACACATAAATTCTGGGGGATGCAAGATTTTTCAAAGGTCAAAAAATGGCCTCAAAATGGTGGTATGGCGAAAAACATCATTTTTCAACGTTTCTCATTTAGTACTATCCATTGGCATCGAAAAATTGCGAAAAAAAAACAAAAAAATTGAAAAATTGAATTCTGGGGGGTATTTTGGTTTCTGGGTGGGGTATTTTGTTTTCTCGGGGGGTGCACGCACACCCCCCCCAAACCCCTCATGCCCAGGTGTGACATACATACATATGCGCATTATTTGTATATGTTCACTAGCACCGACTACAAATGAGATATCGTTGAACTATACGTGATTTTTCGAAATTTTAGGCAGGAATGACAAACTAGACATGCACAGTATGGGAATTCTAGGGGGCTGAAATCTTAAAGCGCCTTTTCGGGCCCAAAAATGACGGGTACCCGTCAAAAACATCATTTTTCGGCGTTTCTAAGAATATTCTATCTTTCTAGAGCATAAAAACCCAAAAATTAAAAAAAAAACAGAAAAAAGTGGAACAAACTACATATAGTAAAAATTTGAGTATATTGGCGCGAAGCGCCAAAACTTTGACATTTTGTGCAAATACCTATTTAAAAAAAGCTTAGAAAATCACCTTTTCTACGAATTTTTAAGAAATTTTGGGAACTTTCGAAAAATTGTCAATTCTGGCAAGGGCGGGGGTGAAAATTTTTCTGGTGGGTGAACCCCCAATTATGTGTGGTGACAACTGACACCTCCTCTCTACCCCCATTTCAACTGATATACCGTTTAACCAAGTTAAGCGGCGCCTACCTTTGTTCCCAAATCGGAAAATAAGCAATCAGAAGACATAAAAATCATGTAAAAATAAAACTGCGGCTTTTTTAAGAATAATCGCCTATGTATTTATACAATACATCAAGCAGGCCCGTATCCAGGATTTTATTTCGGAGGGGGCCGAAGATTTTGAAGTCCGATATCTTGAGAACATTGGGATATGGGCAAAATCAGAGATATTTCTGAACATATCCCGACGAGCTCTATGCAATGGTTAAGAAAAATTTCAAGAAAAAATTTCAAAGATTTTCACTTTATTTCATACTCATATTACACAAATATATCGTTTAAATAATCTACACAACTGATTTCTCATCATTCAATCGACGGATGATCTCCTAGCTTATGTCTTTGTATTTAACCTTTATGATTTACAAAGCAAAAGAATACAGGGAATAAATAATTCGGCGCAAAGCCACGAAAAAATTCGTTGTTCCACATGTCTAACTCAGATTTGAACTGTTTTATGCGGGCTGGAAGACAAAAACTATAGATGAACAATAAATCCAGTGCGAAACGCCGGAAAATTACGAGTTTACTAGCTCAAAAGTACACTAAAAACATGTTTCAGTGGTGTTTTAGACCTAATTCAAGAATTTTTAATTTTTCCTCTAGAGGACCCTTGTCTTGTGTGAATCAAAAATTATATTTCATTACCGGAAGGTCGCCCCGCCACCCCCCCCCTCCCCTGAATACGGGCCTGACATCAAGGGAGCATCTTACGGCTTCCCGCTGAGATCTTTTCTCCGCCTTGGCCTGCAATTTGGCCGCCTTTTTCTTTCCAATTTTGCCATCTGCGTGTAGCGAATCGACGTCGAACGCCAAGTCGGCTTCATCGCTAGAATCTTCATTTGCCGAATCTCGAAATCTCACCTCATTTCTTGCAGTCGTTGATGGAGCCGCCGCAGTTCTTCGCCGCACAGCTATTTGACGTCGGCCGCCAATGACTTGAAATAGAAGATTAAGTTCCAGCCGTATGAGCTTCACGTCACCAAAGGAGTTTTTTGCATCATTTGAGGACAAAAGCAGTAATAATGTCAAAAAATTTTCGACCGCCGGATTAAGATTTTTATGTGCTTCATACTCTAAAAGCGCCCAAAATTGATCAATTTCTATCTTTTATCAGTGTTGCGAACGATTAACTAAACGTGCCTTAAACTTTATTACCACGAAAAAGCGTTTTATAAACTATTTTGAACATTTTTGTCCTTAAGATAGCAACAAAATCGTTAACACTAAATTAATTGTTTTGAATTTCTGAGACTTTACCCCCTGCCGACCTTGACCTTGTGCATCTATGATTCAAGGGTAGCGATACATTAAATATCAATGAAAGTTTAGAGTCTCAGGCATTGAATGCTTATACACAGCATAAAGAACAAATGATTGACATAAAGATAAATTTAAATAACCAGAGAAAGAAGACAAGTTTAAATAATAAAAGGTAGAAATAAAGGTATAACGATAAATAATGACCTTGATTATTGGCTCCACGAGGAAGTATATAACTATGTACAGGAATGACTATGCATGTACTATGCCGCTGGATATAAAAACAAGGAATTAAGTGCCTAGAGGGCTGTATCTAAGGAATGGTGGGCATAGGTGAGCAGCACCAAAATTCTGGGGAGGGGGGGGGTGAAAAAATTTTCAAAGGTCAAAAAATGGTCTTAAAAGTGGTCGTATGGCGAAAAAACACCATTTTTCGACGTTTCTCATCGAGCACTATCCAATGGCATCAAAAAATCGCTAAAAAAGCAAAAAAAATTTCAAAATTTGAATTCTGGGAGGGGGTCTTTTGATTTCTGGGGGCATTTCAACTTCTGGGGGTGCATACCCCCAACACCCCTCCCTCTACGCCCATGTGTGATGGTGGGGCGGCCGCCCCCTCATTGACCGGAAAAGTTTTTTTGAAAGGTAAGATAATGCACGGAAAGATGGAAAAATCGTCTGTCTTTGATGTAAAATCTTGAAATTTCCGGCGCTTCACGCCGGATGTGATGTATTTTCTATCATTGGGGTCCAAGTGCGACCAATAAATGAAACTTTTTATACAGTTTCTAGGTGACAGAAAATTTTTTATTTTATTATCTTAAAGGATAGAGCATGTCGAAAAACGTCGAAAAATGCGGTTTTTGCGAGCTATCCCAACGAATTTTCCGAGATATAAACCAATTAATGTTAGTCCGCCCCCTTGGCCGAATCCTGGATACGGGCCTGAGTGCCTATTTAATAAAATTAGTAAAAATACACGCGAGCCTCACATTATCGTTTTTATAGTGCAATCGCGATTTGGGATCTAACTTTTTAACTACTAACTCTAAAAGCGAATTTATGCATCAGTTATAGGATAAAAAATAAAAAGAAAAACATACATGACTAATAAGTAACGTCTTCATGATATAACTTTTTTCTTCTTCGGTTCTAATCTTATATTCTGATTTCTGTGAAATATTCCACGTTCGATGAAAATAAATAAATTCATGTTAGAAAACGACGGGAAAATTCAAGCCGAAAGATCGCTAAAAACGCTTAAAATGCTATTTTTCATAACAGTTTTAGAAAAATTAACCACTGAAAGAGGATTTCAAAACCACAAACCCCTCAAGAAAAATTGTATTTTATTCAAATTATTCCAATTTTTTGATTTTTTCCGAAAAGTTTTTATTTTTATGCTCTAGAAAGATAAAACATAGTCAGAAACGCCAAAAAACAATGTTTTGGTGCATATCCAACATTTTTGAGCCAAAATAGGCAATCTAAAATATTACCCACCGTCCTCCAGAATTCCCATGCTATGCATGTCTGTCGGGTCTGTTGTGTTGACTAGTACAAGAGTGCCAAGAATTTTGTTTAGTGAGGAAAATCGATTGCAAATGATAAATATCGCGAAAACCCGGCAGATCATGCAAAATGCTAGTATTTCGAATAATTTTGTTTCAGGAGAACACGAACAACATTTTTTTAAAACATAAGGGGCGGTTAAAGGATGAATTTTAGTTTGCAAATTATGCTATCCGGATACCTAAGATACGGTGAAAATCCAATATAAACCATCTCTTTTAGGGCTGGGGTCTGAGACGGCGCGCTCAAGCGTCCCCCAACGGGTCCGGCACAGAGTTCCGAAAAATTTCGTTAAAAGAGCACTTCAATTTTGAGTCGTAACGTTAAAATTTTACAAAATCAGCCAAACCACGCTTCTGAATTCACCCTGAAATAATCAAAGTTCATCAGCGAATTCGTAATCATCACCAAAAACTTTCTGTCATTCTTGCATCTTGAACAAATCTCTTTTTCAGCATAAAACCTGTGCAGAACAGAAGACATATGTAGATGCAAAATAATCTTCAGGTTGTATGAAGACAAAAAATGCCACACATTCCCATAGGGGTGAGGGGGGTCTCGGGTCCGAGACTCTGAATCACTGTCAGACGATTTTGAGGTATCAAACGTTTTCTGCAATGATTTTTGGGTACAAAAGCAACGCAGATGTTAAAATTTTCCGCGCTTCGCGCCGACTAGTACATTTCTGTTTTATTTACCCATAAAATACCTAGAATGAAGTTAAAATGATCTGAAAAGTCAAAATTTTCGATGAATTCTTATATTTTTTTACTTACAAGAGTGACGAAACTAGTCAAAATGGGACGAAAAGTAATAAAAAATGCAGTTTTTCACATTAATACATGCTGTATAGGATGTTTTAAGCGTTTTGCATATTTGACCTGCAAAAAAAGGCTAGAAATCTAAATTTAGTGGTCTCAAATTTCGGGATTTCACCCCCCTCTGAACTTTTGACCTTGGGAAACTATGAAAAATGCAGTGTTTAAACCGCGCGCTTGGGACTACATAGACTAAAATTATAATTGTGAAATTCGGCAAGAAGTGCCGAAAATTTTTTCGCGATTTTTGGCTAAAAAAGCAAAAGGGGGTAAAGGGAAGAATCAATCTCACATTTCATTTCAAGGGGGTGCCCCTCATCCCCCTGCATATGGGCCTGTATAAATATGTACATACATGCATTATAAATTAAATATTGGGCAAACTTATAGTATCGGGGACCGGCCGCACAGTCCGTTTTTGGGGCGGAGCTTCGTTACAAAAGGGAAGCCATGATTGGTCAGACAAATAAGTGGTCTACCGCGTATTCTCAACGGCAAAGTAAACAAACGCAGGGCATTAATAATTCACGACCGGTAAAACAATAGCTACTGTTAATATGGATAAATAAATATGGGTAAATAACAATATGTAATGTAGCTACGGGAAAAATCTAATTTGTGTTGCGCTATCGGTCGACTTAGTGTCAGAATGAATCTATTTGAGCTTAATGTAATTTGTAAGGACAATTTAAGCGTTATTCAGTACTTTCAAAGCCAAAAAATCCTTCGCAGTAGTGTCGATTGCATTCCATGCAACGGAACTTATAGTCTGATCAAAGAATCGGCAAAATTGAGTGAATATGTCTGGAGATGTCCTAAGTGCAGATCGAAACAGTCGATTCTCTTACTTTTCACTCTAACAATAGACAGTAGACCATTTATTTGTCTGACCAATCATAGCCTACCTTCATTAACGAAGCTCCGCCCCCGAAAACAACCGTGCGGCCGGTCCCCGATACTATAAGTTTGCCAAATATTGTATACAATAGAAACAACTGTGAAGCAGGCAATAAATGATTTAATGATGTCATTCTCTTGCCAAGAAAAAAGACATTAAATGAAATATACTAATGTGAACTTTGACACTATTCACGTAACGAACCAGTTTTTCGTTGTTTTAAAAAAATACAAAGAATAGTCAAGATTTAAACCTAAAAGATTCCTTTAGTTATGTAAATCCATCACAATACCATTTCATAACAGACACATATATGTATTCTTTACTCACTCATTGGACCCCTTTGTTGCGGTCTGTTGTCGTTAAGTGCATCATTTTCACGACGCTTCCTCTGTGCAGTTCTATCGAATGCAATTAATACAACAAGGACCAGAGCAAAAACAATTATTGCAACAAGACAAAGAAAGAACGGTTCCATTCCTAAAATCTAAAATATTACCCGTCACAAAGAATGAAGCAAATTCTGTGAGAAAGGTTCAAATATGGCCTAAACTTTGTTTTTGCACTCAAAAACTAAAGAACTCAGCTAAACATACTCCTTATGATTAGACAATGCTACAAAAACAGCCTCTTGAAAAAGTATTAAAACGCATATATTTTATATATGTATATATGACCTAATATTACATTATTTATTAATTCCCAGAAGCACTAGATATAATATATTTTGGCAAAACTTTAGACCATTGTCAAGAAGTAAAATTTGTGTCCGATAATAATTCATTTAAATCTGCTTATACTTTGTATGGTTGCTAAAAAAAGCGCGGAAACGAGATATGATTAAGATCAGTAAAGGTACAACTGCTTTGATGATGTTGAAAAAAGGAAATTCCGAAATTTCCCGGAGCGCCGGATTGATTTATTTTTAATGCTTCTTATTGATGGCCTTATTGATGGCCTCGCCGCGCCGCACCGATTGCTGCTCTTTTATTCATAAAGTGGTCTAGATACTTACTTGATCAAGATGAAAAATATGTATTTCCTGCACCGATTTACCTATCATTGGCAAAGATATAAAGCTGAAATTTGCTCAGAAGGTATTAACAGTTGACAGTTTTAGCCTTTTGCGATTAATTTAATTCAGCAATTGTCTAAAAACGCCCGATTTTGAGCTAAACGTGTAGAAATGCGAGAAATTTCTGACGCATCACACATTTTTTTGAGCGTCACACCGAATTTATTACATATGTAATCACATTTATATAATCTAAGTCAAGCTACCTACGTAATTTTCTTCATTTTTTGCTTCGGAATCAAGATTTTCTGTTCTGTATGCTTTTATATTGCGCAAAATTTAGATTAAGCGACAAAAGCCTACAAATTTTTAAGCGCTTGGTGCCGATTTATATGCTGCATAATCCCTTTTTGAAACTTCAACATCAATCGCTTAAACAAGCCGAACTATTTTCATGCTGTAAACCAATTTACTAGCAAGTTTGATGTTCTCTTGTGGAAACTCTGAACTTAGACTCCATACATGCACATAGGAAGGGGTGGGGAGTATAACCCCGTGAAGGGTCAGCCGGACAGGTACTTCCCGGCGATTTTGAGCTGATATAACGTTTTTTGTATCATTTTTGAGGTCAAAAGCAGTAAAAAGGGTCAAAAGTTTTCTGGCGCTTCGCACTAAGTTAGTACTTTTAAGCACTTTTTACACAAAAAGCGCCCAAAATTGATAAGTTTTGCATTTTTTAGTGTTAAAAGTGATATAATTCAGTCAAAATGGACTTAAAATGCTTTGAAAATGCGATATTACTACGAAAAAACGTTTTATAGGCTATTTTGACCATTTTGATCGTTAAAACAGCAAAAAAATCGTGAAAGTTAAATTTACTGTTTTGACATTTTCGGAATTTCACTTCCTGCCGACCCTGACCTTGTGCACCTATAATAGACTCTTTTTATTCCCTTCGGTTTTGGGTAGGTGCAATTTCAATAGAATTGTTTAGACGGTTAGATTGTGGGGATGAGATTTTATAGCGCTTCGCGCCAACTGAATTTCTTTAACATCAGCTACAACAAGGGCGCGAATTCGAATTAGAAAACGCTGAAAACGTTAAACTTTTTCGACGCTTCGTGCCACATTCATAAATCATTGCATTTTTTATTCTTCGATGAGACCCAGAAATCGGCTAAAGTGCACTAGTGAAGGTCTGAAAACGCAGTTTTAAGAGATAGATCATTACTGATCGTTTAATTCATTGCAGTACACTAAATTTACAATTAAAATATGTTCAAAGACTCGTTTTAGGTCTTGCTATTAGGTGTAAGATGGACTCTCTGCAAAAAAAGATTGGTTTTTGAACATGGGCGAAGCTTTATCCATGCGCAAACGATATATTTATTATATTATAAAAATACAATATATATACCATCAAAAATATGAATCAAAATTTGAAATATGCTAAAAATTTTGGATAGGCCTCATATTGTGAATTAAATCGCTAGAAAAAAAAACCGTGGTGAGGAGATCCCCATCCCTCTGTTAAATGTATGCTATGCTCCAACTCAATTTTTCACACTGGTTTATCTACAAAATCCTACTGATTTTGCAGGCACAATTATAGTGATTTGATATAAGTATTCAGTGTTGTCAAAAGAGGGATTTATGTTTTATTTCGTAAATATTTAGATGCCTCAAGAATGTGGGTAGGTTAATAAAAGTTCAATGATTCTAAAATGTGGGGAATTGGCACAGCCTACATTGTGAACCAAAAGACCAGAAAAAAACGACTTTAGCAAGAAATTCAAGTGATATCCACTGAGCGCGACGGTGTGCATGCGTGTGTGTGTATGCGGTGTACATCTAAATAAACTGTGCCGTCGGTTCAAGCTCGTATCCAGTGGGGATAAAGGGCACACATGCACACTGGGGGTATAGGGACATCCCCCTACCACAGCTTTTCAGTAGCATACCCCTCAGGCCATTTTCGACCAAAACTGGTTGCTTTAACAATGAAAAAGCGTCAAATGATGGCTAAGAGTGTAATTTCAAGTACATATACTTTTGAGCAATAGACCGTTCAACTCGTTCATCCAGACACTTTTCTTCCATTATATTGTATATATTTGATGTTAAAGGTCATTCCATTGCCCTTTTTGTTATTGCTTTCATGCAAATTTAAACATATAATATCCATAAAAATAAAATACGACGAATTAAGTATAAAACCTTGGCATTAAATAGGCGAAAAATTACTCATTTGCCTTCCCTTCTAAGGAAACTCAGTTTTCTCCCCTTCAACCCAGAGGTTTTGACCGTGTGCATGAATGATAGGAGGCACGTGACATGCCCCCTCCCCGGAATGAAATGTGAGAATGATTTCTTTCTCCTCCCCCTTTGCTTTTGTAGCCTGGAATCGCAAAAAATTTTCGGCGCGAAGTTTTTCACTTTGATATAATTAATGTCAATTTAGACCCACGCACGCCGTTTAAACACTCCATTTTTAGTCTTCATACAACCTAAAGCGTATTTTGCATCTATATATCTTCTTTTTAAACAAGTTTTATGCAGAGAATAAGATTTGTTCAAGGAACAAGAATGGCAGCTATTTTTTTGGCGATGATTATGGATTTTTTGATGAAAAACTTTGACCATTTTTAGCGTGAATTTAGAACTGAGATTCGGCTAATTTTGAAGAAAATAATTTAATGTTACGATTCAAAATTAAACTGCTCTTTTTACAAAATTTTTGACCCCGTTGGAAGGCGCTTCAGCGCGCTACCCCAGACCCCTCAGACCTAAAAGAGATGATTTCCATTGGGTATCAAAATTAGCGAACCAGAATTCATCCTTTGGTCCATCCGGAGTAAGTTAAGAATATGGTACTTTCAGAACACTACATAAAAAATTTCAGAAGAGCGGATTTTTTGCTCAGTACTTAGAACATGTTGAAAGAAAGCGCGGTAAAAAATTTCATCCGTCTGTGATCAATATTACAAAAGCTATGGGTTTCGTTAATTAGCCTCTTCTCGACCTAAGTATTTGAAGATTCATCTCGACCTAAGTATTTGAAGATTCAAACAGCGGAATGCAGAATCACATGCAGATACACAATTTACGTCGACCTAAGCATCTATACATCGACCTAAGCATCTATACATCGACCTAAGCATCTATACATTGACCTAAGCATCTATACATCGATCTAAGCATCTATACATTGACCTAAGCATCTATACATTGACCCAAGCATCTATACATCAACCTGAGCGGTAGCGACCTCGACCTAAGCAGATTTAAACACCTTTTCAGATATACTGAGCCTAAGCATTAGTATAATAGAAGCAAAAACTCATATTTTTGTATATCTTATCAAGTAAATTTACTAAATACATAGTTGGATATCATAGCCCTCTTTCTTACTGACGAACGCCTTAACCAACTTAACTTGTGTCGATTAGAATTACGTCGCCTTCATATTTGCTTATGTATGATGTATCAAATTATTAGTCAAAAATCTTGTCTTTGCATGACAGATTTTTTTGTGCTTAATCAAAATACTACTCGCTGCACAAATCGTTTCAAGCTAGTTGTTCCTCTTGTCCGTTCTAATTTACAAAAATTTGACTTTTTCTATAAGTATATCTCTGTTTGGAATCACCTACCTGATTTTGTAGTCTCTTCCCCTAACTTGAATATATTCAAATCTAGATTAATTGATGTCGACTTATCCAAATTTATTATAGGGCAGGGCTTAAATCGTCATTTTCATGACTGCGCTCGTCGCCTTTTGCTGTACGCTTTTATTCTTTTGACCGCACGTTTTATTACTCTTTTACATCTTTCGTAATTGTCGCGTTTCAGTAATAAATTATTTCATTCATTCATTCAAAACCGAAAAAAATGCATAAAATATGAAAAAATTTTAAAGTTTTTAAAATTTCAAACAGATTTCCGCGTCTTTTTTCTCCTTCATTGCAATGCTTCCTTCCATAATTTCAGCCCAGATTATTTATTTCTGACAAATGTGTAAGTCCTTGGATCGAGCCGTTTAACCATCCCAACACTCAAATTACAAATTTCATTTGCTGATCCGACAACAAACCAAGTAACATTAATATATTGATAAGTAATGAGAGAAAAAAGATGAAATATTAACATACACAGAAAGGCAAGTCAATAAAATACATAAATAGTCGAGGAAAGCGGGATAATGTTAAGGCAGTACAGTTGCCTGCAACTTTGCAAGTATGGCTCAGATTTTCACCAAATTTTTTTCCGCGCTTCAATTTATCATGTTCTACCAGTTTAGCGAAAAATTTTGGCATTCCGTATTCGTTTTGCTCCTTTTCTGAAAGTACCATATTCTTAACTTTAGCCTAAAGGCAGTACAGTTGCCTGCAACTTTGCAAGTATGGCTCAGATTTTCACCAAATTTTTTCCGCGCTTCAATTTATCATGTTCTACCAGTTTGGCGAAAAATTTTGGTATTCCGTATTCGTTTTGCTCCTTTTCTGAAAGTACGATATTCTTAACTTTAGCCGGTCCCTCCTTATATTTAAAAAAATTTTGATCGTGCCCCCCTTCCGAAACGAAACTCTGAATACGGCCCTGCGCCGGTTCCAGGGTTTCCAAGTGCTCTTGTCAAAGGACGCCCAATTTTAACCTCAAACCGCCTAAAAAACCCAACCAATGGTTAAGCATAGGCACAAAAAAACCTCAATCACTAAAAAATGCCTCCGATGGCGTCAAAAACTCCTAAAATGGAGGGGAAAACCTTCAAATTGGCAACCCTGTTCGCTTCTCTAACCCCATACCCCTATCAGTGTTGCCAACATTTAGCAACTCGAATCTCGATTTAGATAGGCAAGCTATGCGAATAAATGTTAATTACCTAACTCAGCACTGAGCTCGAGCTATCGAGTCCTAGATTTTTGGAAAAAACATGCGTTTTACGGTCGTTTTCAGATTTTTTTAGGCCATTTTGGTCAAAAAGCATCTAAAATTGCAGGGAACAAAAACTCATTTTCAGTGAAAAATCTCAAATTAAAAAAAAATCGCAAAAACTCACGAAAGAATGCAACTCGAAAAATCTCACAGCTAAAATAAAAACTCACGTTTTGAGATAAAAACTCACGGTCGGCAACACCAGTGTTGCCTGTTAAATTTTTAAAAACTGCCATAATTCTTGAGAAAAACTGCCATCCCCTCTACAAAGTATATGGGAGCGGCCCAAAGAAACTGCCACGGGTCCCTAAAAAACCTGACATTCTGTGGTTAAGCATAAAAGTGAAAAACTCCTAAAAAATTAAGAAACTGCCAAAATGGGAGGAAAACAGCCGACCTGGCAACACCGTTTTTTTCCCAGCGATTTGGTTGACATTAAAGACCAGACCCAAAAAATTTTTTCCACTTTTCCCGACCTTTTTCCACCTTTTTTTGAAGGTCTAAGAACATTAAAAATAGAGCGCCTGGGTTGGAAAATCAGTGTTTTTTAAGTAGAAAATCCTATGTACACATGCAATAACGGTGTTTGATGCACTTTTTGTATAAAAATTTCGCGCTCTACAAGAAATATCACGATCAGTATACGTTATTTATGTTGAAACTTGAATTTTCTTCCTTCAGTAAAGCATTTTAGCCAATTCTGAAGTCGTTTTTAACAATTAAAACTATAATTTATCAAATGGCACGAAGCGCCAGAAAATTTTGAAATTTTACCCTCTAAATCATTTTTGCATGTCAAAAACTGTGCAGCAGATAAGGATTTTCAATCGTAGTGAAGTTCTGGACCAGATTGTCGATAAAAATGCTGCAATTGAGCGGCGCGGCTTAAAGATTAATAATAAGTAAGAATTGAATCAATTCGGTGCGAAGCGCCGAAAAATTTTTGTAGTTTCACTTCTCTAAAACGCATTTTTGCATGACAAAAGACTAACCAAATCCGTGCAGAAGATAAGGATTTTCAATCTAGTGAAGTTCTAGACCAGATTGTCGACAAAAATGCTGCAATTGGTGTGGCGCGGCTTAAAGATTAATAACAAGCAAGAATTAAATCATTCGGCGGAAAAAACGAAAAAAATTTTCAAACCCACAAAGCCCCCTCCCCGCCCACTCAATAAAAGCCTCCCAAAAATTTTTTGAAGTTTTAACCTCTCTAAAACGCATTTTTAACATTACAAAAAATTTCCATAAATGCCAAGCAAGCCCAAAAATTTTTTCCATTTCCTAAAATTTTGGATGGCAAATAGGCCAAAAAAAGTGGAAAAAAACGGCGCAGCAACGCTGGGCAAAACTGATTTCCTTTTTTTCATTTACAGTAATAAGTCATACACCTTGATTGCAGCAATAGAAAGACATAATTGCTAATTTTAGCTATTCCCACTCAATAAGGATAAATAAAGTAAATCTGGGGCCTACTATATAATTATCGTAATGTGTCAGCTTACTATCGATAAAAATTCATAGAATTTATGCGCAAAGTCATGTGAAACAGACTAGATCTGGAGGTGTAGAGTTTAAACTATGTGGTGCGAAGACTTTTTTGCGTGTTTTTGCCTGTCAACTTCTCCACTTATGAACCGGGTTGGTTGCATTTCTTTACACTTAAAACTCGCTTAGTTGTAGTGGTGTAAATTTCTAACTCTGGTTGAAAAAATACCTTTTTGCCAAGTTTTTGTCTATCAGCATCTCCCGATATGAGCAGTAGTGTCATGCAAATTCCGTAAATCCTGATCTTTATCTGTAACGCTGTTGTCCAGGTTGTGTCCGTTCTTCACTATTCGCGCTGAGCAGTAACATTTTGCAACTTTTGCAAATGCTGAACTGCTTCGCGCGCACAGCTCGCGTCGTTAGAGTCGTTTTTTGTTTATGTATTCATTTTTCTTTGCACAAAAGGCTTCTTCAAATGCTATCTTAACGGCTGGTTGCATTAATCTCTCTTAATAATGTTGTTTTAGGACCAAAATATAGGCACTCTGTTTGGGCATAATTATTTCTACAGTAATCCAACAGATTACGAATCGTAGTAACTTATGTTTTGTCGGAGATAATCTTTTAAAACTTATGATCAATCTTGTGTGAGCATGTGCGAATTCCGTCATAATGACGTGTGTATCAAGCTTGATTGAATCGAAGAAATGGTAGGAAAAATTTTGAGAAACAGTCAAAAGCTTATTAGCGGAAAACATGATTTCGGGCTTTTCATTGTGGCGGCGTAAAAAAATCTCGAAAAATTTCGGGAAATTTTTTCTGAGTCCTATTCGTTCTGATTCAAACTGAAATCGAAGAAATCTTTGGTAGAGCAATCAAACTGATGTGCCCGAAGCAGACTGAAAGCTAATGTGCTACAGCACAGCACGATCGATATAGGGAGTCAGGTGGTCTAAGGGTCAAATAGCGAGGTTTTTTGGGCCAAAATAACGTTAAAAACTGTTTAAACATAAGTGCTAAAATGACGAATTAATTCATCATTTCTGGTCAGTTCGAAAAATTCTGAAGAAAATTTTTGATGTTCAACGTTCTTTAGCCTCCATTTTACCTCAATTTCCGTAGAAACTGTTTTTGTTAATTTTTATATTCTCGGGTCTGTAGAGAGTTTCACCGAGTGGGCAGCAATTCCCCACCACCGGACCAGCGCCATATCGAATAAATCGTAGATGGCCGGTGCTCTACCTGAAAGCAGAACGCTGTGTATAACCAACGGTTGAAACATCAACCTGACGGGTTATACACAAAAAGCGTCTGCGAGCAGATATCACTCGATAGGACTTACGTGTATGTGCACCGCACTTACAGGTCTATGTATCAAGATCACAACCCCCAAGTGCGTGTCTGACTCCTAGGGCTCGTATTCACAAAGGCGATTTAGCGTTAAATCAATTTAAGTTGGGCACTTAAATCGTCGTAACTCGTTAAATCGTATTCACAGGGGCGATTTAGCGTAAATCGATTTGAAAATCAACTTCTTTTAAATCGAGATTTTAAATCTACTGGAAGCAGGTTTAGAGCTCGATTTAATGCATGTCTTTTTGTGTTGTTTGCGACGTTGTTTGATTATCGAATCAGGCGCAGATTTAAAGGGGCGCGGGGGATGCGGCCGTCCTCATTGGCCAAAAATATTTGGCGAGATAAAGAATGGATTTGCAATTTGCAATGATGTTTGGCCGTCAGTGACCATAATTTCTCAGATTTTTCGGCGCTACGCGCCGGATGATATCTATTAATGATATTTCTTAACTTTCTTGGCGACCTGAAGCCATTTTCTCTTCTATTTTTGCATAGTTTTCTTCTATTTTCAACCGAAAATTTCGATGTTTCGCATCAATTGCTATAAAAACAGGAAATCAAGCAGTAAATAATGCTTCTAGACGTCTATCCGCCTTAATTTCAAAAATTTTCCGGCTACGCGCCAGACTTTTGTAAAAGTCAAAGAAATTTAATGATTTTCCGCACAAAATTGTACAAAAATTCTAAAATTTTTCGAAAAAAATATTGCGTCAAAAGTGATTTTATGTAAAAGTATACAAAGTAAAACACCGAAAAAACGCAATTTCGCGCGTTAAGGGCAAATTTTCGGACCTATTTTTGACTGTTTTTGGAAAAGTTGGGAAACCGCCCCCCCTTACGAAAATCGTAGATCCGCCACTGTATAGAATTACTAGACTTTTCGACGACTTTGATAGAATAGAAGAAATAGAACAGAATCATGTGGATCAAATTCAATGGCAAGTGAAAGAACGCAACAATCCATTTATTGCTGACTAGCTGAGCTACCCGGCGTTGCCCGGGCTGAACTTAGGCCTGATAGCTATACGGAATTAAGATGTCTCTTGTATTTTTTATTTTTCGGGACTTTTGATGTTTTTGGGATATTTCTAAAAAAATTGTTGATAAAAACCATATTTTATTTTTGTATTTTTTTTAATGTTTTGTTGTCAACCAACTTTTTTGATCACATCCATATTTTCGACGTTACAGAATGGTTTTGGAAATTCTTAAGCCAAAATCATATTTTTGATGTTTTGGGATGTTTTGGAAAAATTTTTTGGTCAAACCATATTGTTGATGTTTTAAGAATTTTGTGTTTGTTGTAGCATTTATCTGTATTAGCCAATGCTTTTGAATTGCTTTCCTTGTTTTCCAATATTGTTGCTCTTTGACGAACGCATTCAAGTGAGAAATACAATTCCTCAGTCTCGAAATTTGATTTCCTAGCTTTAGAATGACCCGACATATTGAATTCGTTTGTGGAAGTGTATACGTAAATCAGCAGTAACCATTAAAAAAATCACTCTAGACGCAAATTCTTCCACTTTATAGTGCAAAATGTCAAGAAGACAATACGGAAAACCTTTCAAAATTACCTGTGTACATATTTTTTTGCTTGTTCCTTCATTATCTCTTGATATGCAGACAGTATTTTTATGCACTTTAAGTCGATTTAGTTAAAATATTATTAAATCGCCTTTGTAAATACGATTTATCCTTAAATCGTCGTTGCCTTAAATCGATTTATATCTCGATTTAGTATAATCGATTTAAGACCTTGAATCGATTAAAGCTAAATCGCCTTTGTGAATATGGCCCCTAGATCTCCTAGTCTCACATGACTTTAGTCTGCTGGGTTTCACATAAGAAATTTAATTTTCCAGAATTATTTGATTTTTTCTCGACCTTTTAACGCCAATAGATAGAACCTGATGTGAAAACCAGAAAAAGCACGTTTTTCCGCTTTTGACAAAGTTTTATTTTTGGAAATTTTCAACATAACAGAAAATACGCATTATTTTTTCTGATGGTTAAAGTAAAGTGGTTCCGCCCGACTCTTCGATTTACTGTGTGTATCCTTAACAAATGTGATTGAACGGTCAAGATGAATTGGTAGATTAAAAGTTTTGTGTATATAAAAATAAATAAATAAATGAATAAAAATTAAAATAAATTTAGAAAAAGTTAAAAATCAATCAGCCAAAATGATTAAGAATTGACAGAGAAATAAGGATTTTTCAGTGGCATGCGAAATTGCCATTATTGGCTTATTGCATTCTTTACTCAGCCATCCATATATCTACAATGACGACAACACACACGAATATTTAGCACTTGTGTGAAAAGTTTGGTCGAAATTTGAGATATTCATCGAAACGAATTTTCTGATATGCAAATCGCTTATACATACATGTACAGTACTATGAACGCATATCCACAGGATAGCGAGCGCGTGAAAACATGAGCGATTTACATATTATCTAATGACATTTGCAGCATGAAAATTCATTATTTGCCAGGGACACCCAGTATTGGACCAGATGGACAAAGGAAACAATGCTGGCGCCCGTGTAAAACACAAATAAGTCCGCCAATGTTGCCAACAAATGTTTCCCATGATGTTGTCTGAAACTCTGATACCAACCAAGTACTATTTTTTGTGTAGCTTACAACGACTAAAAGACGGGTCAAGTTCATTATTACGCGTCGATCTTCTATGAAATCAACCTTTAAAGCACAAAATTAATTAGAAACTATCAAACCTTAAAGATAAATATGTGTAGTTAATAACCGATTTGCTTCGAATTGTCTAGAAATCCATGCCTGTATAGACGCTTTAGCGAGAGGAGAAATATGTTAACACATTTCACAATGCCAAATTTTTTCATGCTCAAATTGTTTTTCGAAAAAAGCTCAATGTGCAACTTATTACTTTATTAAAAATCTATGAAACTTTTACTATAGAATTAATGGAAAATTATAACACAATTTGAAAAGAAAGATAAATTCAGGGACAGTGGATATATGTAAGTATGTCCACAACAATGCTGAACTACACGGGAATGGGAGAAATATACAAGAGCAGACTGCTTTTAAACTTCAAAACTTACTGTATCAAGGAAAAATACTTATCAGACTCATATGGTAAAAAAAGTGAATTAGAGCCGACTTTCCAACTTTCACATGGATGGATAAAAATTCACCTCAATTTATAGTTGACTTCCGCTTGAATTTAATTTCCTTAAATTAGGCTAGTAAATTGCGTAGGTACCTATCTATTTGGCTGCACTAATGTCGATCATCATTAGGAAAGGTTATTTATCCTTAATAATATAAGTACTGTAAATTCAAGCGGAACTTCCATTTCCCTATGTAATTCAAAGCATTTTGTAGATCCTTCAAGTTTTTCAAAAGTAGCAAAGTAGTGCTTAAATCTTCAACTGTCATTCTTGTTAGAACCTAAGCTACTATAGATAAATTATAGGTGAATGCGCTGTGATTCATAAATAATTCTAAATAAATACATGTATTATTTCTGATAGAATAAAACGGCATGTCAATTCGCAAATTTTACTAAAAGGAGAAAATTGCTGCTTGATATCTTTTCGTGTGCAAAACAACTTTTAATTAATTAGGAAAATTTTCTATAAAAAGTCTGATCGAAATTGATGTTTTATGTGATACATGTAGGACATTTACGTATTTAACCTTGTGAGTCCATTCTATGCAATCTATTGGCGTCTCGTTAACAGACTTGTATTGTTTGACACGCCATTTCTCGTCCAGTCTAACGAAAGGATATTTTACACCTAGCGTGGCCCACCTAGCATTCGCTAGCTCGTCAAAATAAGTGCTTTCTGCTTCTTCTTCACAGCTCACGTCGCATTGTTTCGCTATTATTTCTCGAAAATCGTGGCTGAAATAGAATATTTTGTTGTCAACAGAGGCCATAACTCAAACGAAAATTTTGTAAGTTTTTTTAAAATTTCCATTCGACCATGATCATGCACCTATTGTATGTTCTAACGCCAGAAGTAAAGAGATAATTTTGTTGGAATTAAGGCGAAATTTGAGCGAGAGAAATTTGTTTACGAAGCTCCTGAAATGATGTCGACTTTAAATCGTAACAATGTTTTTATTTTTTTAAACGCTTGCACGTCAAGGGTCATTTCGGCGCGATAAAACTATAAGTCAATGTTCCATATCCAGCTGACCTCAGGGCGGAATCTTTTCTGTACGCAGCGGCCATTTTTGGATTGGAACCTATGCTATGGAGCCATCAAATGTTCAAAGCAAATCCAATTATATGTATGTATACGGGGCTGAAAAAACCTCAGAAGTGACTATTATCTTGTATGAAAATGTACGCAATGATTACATTAATTCAAACTAGACATGCTCGTGGGGTGGGGGCTGAAAGGGGTCTCTAGCATACGTGGGCAGCAAGAAAATTCTGAGGGGTCAGGATGGGTAAAATTGCCAAAAATGCTACTAAAAAATAGAATTCTGGGGGTCACAGTAATCTGGGGGTTTTCAACTGCTGAGGGAGGTACGGGGGTACAAACCCCCCAAACCCTCCCCCACGCCCATGTCGGGTCTCTAGACCCCCAGAATGAAAAAATGATAATCTTTCTAGGAAAAATGAGGCAAAATGAAGTATAAAAATTAGTGAAAATTGAAAATTTCTTCAAAAGGGCTTGAAATTGACCAGAAACTATGTAATAACTTAGATTTACCGCTATTTTAGCATATATACCAATTTTTGATATGATTTTAGCCCCAAAGAATCTCAATTTTCGACCTCCCAAATCAGCCACGCTGTGCATGAAAAGTACATACAATGTTACATATCTGTATGAATATACTAAATTTTATGCTAGTTTCACGAAATCTTTATTACAAGTTTGAATCAGTGTACCTAGATCATGTACCATACATGGGAACAGGGTCAATTAAGGGTCGACTCGACCCTGGTGGGTAAGCAAACCCGCGTTCCGCAAGGGATATCAGACCTATCTCGCTAGTTTTGATGGATAAAGGAAATGCAGCTTATATTAGTACCAAAAGTTCTCACCTATACGTCGGATTTGTAGCAAAAAATTGCGTTTTTGACCTATAGCCGGTTTTGTATCCAAACAACGCTTTCGGAAAAAATTTGGCTTAAGCCCTCAGAATTCCTATCCTGCTTGCCTGGTCTATGACCAACCCCACATGTCACAGGGAAGTCACTTGACCCTAAAAAAGCTTAGCGTTCTATATCTTACGTACCGTACGTAAACATAAGCGGTTTAACTGAAACAATAATAAGATAGTTTAGATAAATATTAATACACTCATAGGAATTGATAACATTTCTGTAGCTTAAGTCTTGAGCCCTTCTAAATTGCTTTCCATTTACTTCGTGAAATAAGCAAGAGGCTTCTGAAAAGCTAATAGTTTCCTGACCTCGCAACATCAATTTGTGTTGTAGAATCGATTTATCGTTGAAATAACTTTGACATTTTTCAAAAAAGTTTATGGTTAATCTTTTTATCGTTCGCATATAGTAAGAAGTCATCAATACGAGAAAGAAGCAAGAAATAAGAAAGAAAATACGGAGGAAAATGAAAAAATAAATAAATAGATAAATAAAAAACAGATACTGAGATAAAAAGAAAAGAGGAAAAACAAAAAAAAGAAAGAAAGAAAGACAGAGGTAGAAGGGCAGCATGCTATTAGTAAGAAAGAAACAAAAAGGGAAAGGACGCGTGAAATAGCACAAAAGTACCTAAAAAAATTAAATTATCAGAGATTACGTGTTTTATGAGGTGCAAAATTCTAAATGAAACAGAAAAATGGGCAGGATTATATATAGAAAACTTACTTAAAAAAGAAGAAAAAAAAGAACGTAAAAAAATCGTATAAACAGACGAGGTCACTTTTCCAGTCTTCTTTTCGTCTCCCGTAGGCCTGATAGCGTTCATTTTATCAAGAGGCGCATCTAATGGACTAGGACAAATTTAACATGACTTTGGTTTAGCTTGAATTTGAAATTTAATTCATATCATTTTCTAAAATCTTTTTCTTATGTTTCGTAGCACTGACAATCGAGAACTTTTATCAGCTGAAATGGCAGAGTGTGTCAAAATAGTGTGAAATCTACCATTATTGACTATTTTATGATTGATTTCAAACTTTGCTGCAAGAATTTGGATTTCGATCCATTTTGGTTTTGATTCTCCAGAGAAAATTTTGCCACTTGTTCATCACGCAGGAATGCGTCGCAGGCATACGTGGGCAGCAAGAAAATTCTGGGGGGTGCAAGATTTTTCGAAGGTCAAAAAATGGCCTAAAAATGGTGGTATGGCGAAAAAAACACCATTTTTCGACGTTTCTCATCAAGCACTATCCATTGGCATAAAAAATTGCGAAAAAAACGGAAAAAATTTTCAAAAATTGAATTCTGGGGGGGTATTTTGATTTCTGGGGGGGGTATTTTGGTTTCTGGGGGATGCATACCCCAAAACCCCCACGCCCAGGTGTGATCACAGGATATGGTGTGACTTTTTCTAAAAACAGCGCAACTTGCGAAAATCGTGGGAATCGACGTATCGCTTGATCCATTCATACTTCTTGCGAAACATCGAGCGATAATCCGCAAAAATCCACGCATCGCGTGTTACATTCATACTTGCTGCGAATATTCGCTTATTAGGTTTTTCTGCGATGCAACGTGCGATTTTTTCTGCGAATCTTGCGAAATATCGCACGATTTTTTCGCGCATTTTTTCTTTGTCCTTCTCTCGACTGACCCCATCACAAATTCAACACATTGTCCAGTTGATACGAATAGGTATGGAGCTAAATCAGTTTAAAGAAACACACAAAAACCTGGGTTCAGTATAAAATAGCCAAAAAGGTACGAAAAATGCTGTTCTGTGGTTCTACAGTAATCTGTGGGAATTTTCAAATTATAAAAATTGATAAATTCTTTTTGAGATCTAATATTTTGGGGGTCTTATAAGCCTGTGAGACATTCTGTTCTAATGTGGCTGGTAATAAATTGCTAAAAAACCGTGAATTAAAGTCAGTTTTAGGCTGCTTACACAGACTTTTTGCCGATGAAGGGTATTCAGGGGGCTGAATGATAGAGACCGCTTTTCCGAAATAAAAGGAGTATTTTTCATAAAGAAGGAATTCAAAATTTTTGAAGTCCGACCAAAAGCTAAGAAAAAGTATAATGCGCACTTGATAATTTCAGAATTTGTCGCCCAATTTCTTACTTTTTCTATAATTCTTTACATAAAAAGTTTGGGCTCGAATATTCTATGCATGTCAAAATGATCTGACTCTCTCGCCGACTTATTTTTAAATAGTAATTTTGCGCAAACTTTAAAAATTTAACACACAATTAATAGTACTTCGAATTTTTTAGGGATAAATTCGGATAAAGCTGAAAATAAAGTTCTTGAAATTTTGCCTTCGTACTCACTCGTTTATTCTAGAACTAAAACCTGTTTTTACACAGTAATACACCTCCGCTTTAAAAATCTTAGCTCGTTCACTTTATTTATAATAAGGAAGTTATTTCGAAGAATTTTATTATCATTCTCCCAAATAATGTAAAAAAACTTATATGACTGACCGACAATATTCGATATTTTGTCCCAAGCGAGATCTTTCTGCTTACAAGCTTGCACAGCATGTGCAGAACGATAAGTTTGAAGGATGACGTGTTAAAATAGTCAAAAATTAACTTGTATCAAATGATTTTTACTGATGACAAAGATCATACATGTAACGGCTCGAAATTTAGGGAGGGGGTCCCCATTTAATTTTAAGAAGAGGGGGAAGAGGGTAAGTGACTTCCAATTTTGGGCCAAAAACGGCCAAAAATCGCAAGTTCTTCTAAAAATCGGGGGAGGGGTCAAAAATTTTCTGACTTAAAATTTTTTGACTTTCTCCAAACTCCCCTGTTACATGTATGACAAAGATACTATTTAATCAACTTTATAATTTATGTAGGCGTGACGATGAACCATGCATGCTACACAATTAGCCATGTATGCTACACTCCTTGAAGTATCGATGTGCAGTACGAACATGCATTCGACGTTTGCGCTATTTACATAATGGCCGACTAGGGCCGTAAATCGTCAAAATTGACATTTCAGTCGGAACTGCGTGTATAAAGAACGCGATTTCGCGTCAAGCCCCAATTTTGCAGATTTGCGTCCGTCGTCAATTTGTTGCTAAAAATAGTAACTTTTGACACTTTTCGCGCAAAAACACGCGATGAAGTATGAATTGCAACGCAAATTATCGCACGATGAAATTTCTGGATTGCGCGATTTATTCTGCATTGCGATTTTCGCAGGAAGTATGCATTGAAAAATCGCGTCGCAGAAAATCCTGCGATTCGCGCGAAAGTATGAATTGAATTCGCGTGCAAATCTGATCCTGCGAGCTGCGATTTTCGCAAGTTCGGCGCGATGCGTGGAGTATGAATGAGGCTACCAGCCCCCAGGTGCATGTCTGCTTCTACTTGCTTGTATAATGTGACGCATTGCGACATATTATGCGTAGGCATGAGTTTGCTCAGGCCCTGATACGACTTTGACCAGTAGTTGCGTTTAGCTGACGATCTCATTTGAACGAACAGAGTAATCGTGTTCGTCCTGATGTCAATGGCGTCAGGCCGCAGAGAATTGGGATAAAGATAACCGATTAGCGAGGGTGCACCATTTTCGACCTGATTAAACAATTTTTCAGACAAGCTGCTCAAACTAGGGCGCTGCTGGCTCGTTCCAAACTTTAAATAATGAATCCAAATTTCGAAAAACGAATTAGTCGGATGATCGTGCGCTAAATACGGTTCTATTTGAAGAACGATGCATAAGGTGCCTAAAATGAATCCGAGTGTTAATATGCAATATAACAGCATAGTCTTAATTCAGGCTTAAGATAACAGGATATAATTCCGAAACCAACAGAATACTTGTCGAAATCTGACAGCGCAGAATTCCCGGCCTAATTCTAATTTTCCGAAAATGAAAAGTGCCAGAACATTTTCTAATTTAATTTTTTAGCGATTATCTCCAATCAATAAATTTTATTTGAATAATTTAAATTTTTGGTGTCGTGTTTCCTATTTTCCAGCAAGAAATTGCCTGTTTTTTTCAAATCGTTGAAATGGCGAATGAAAGGCGAAAGCATATGTGTATCCAGCACTTTAAGTTCTTACTACGAACTTGTAACAGATTTGCGAATCAATCGAGGCGAAAGGTTTAAAAACATTTATCAGTCAATTGTCAGAAATAGTAAAATATGTAAGAAATTCACTGAAATTGACTGCTGCATGCTTTGTAATCGCGATCAAACCTCATTTTCATCACTTTGCAATTATTAAATGATACAAATATTTTATAGCAATAAATAAATGATTTTTGTCACTTTACAAATCTTCCAACATGATTTTTAATCATCAGATAAACATGCAACCTCATTGTGCGCTTGTTTGTGGATATGTCAGAGAAAGGAAATTATAAAATTATTCAATCATACTTCAAACAGCATCTGATTAATTTTCGACTGAAAACCGAAAAATTCATATAAATATTGACAGTAAACATTTTAATTTAAAAATGGGAGAAACCGTATTCGAAGGAAATGCTGAGACAGCTAACAAGCTAGCAGCCATAAAGTGTGATGAGATTTGCATAAGTTCACCTTCGAATGTTAATTCTATTTCCGTATCGTGAGGTCTTTCTCGGTAGACCATATTCCCCAATAAATCAAGAATTTTCCAATTTCGTTTTTAAGGCCCTTTCTTTCTCTGAGGATCTGTTGCCCAATAATACCAAATGAACTCCGATTCCAGTTTCTAACAGCATTTCGATTTCTTCATTAGTGAAATTGTTCTCATAGGCAACTGTCCAATTAAACCAGTACATCGAATGCGCAAAACAGAACTTTGCAGGTGGATACCTTATTTCGTATGGTTCAACCAATCTTTTTATCTTGAATAGCTCTTCTTCGATAAAAATGTCCACTTGTCTTACGATCTATCGAAACAGTTCTTGTAATGAGCCAATGAAGAGAGTAATGGAATTACGTTAGGATCATTTAATTTCACTATAAATTTAATTACACGTTCTAAAAAGATAATTTCCGTTTTCGTGTTTCTTATCAAAATTTTTCCAGCTGCAGCCGAAATCCTAAATTTAAAAAAGCTTATTCTGAGAAGGTTTGAGGCAGTTCTAAAGTGTACATGGCACAACCATTCAGCTTGAAGAGCTGGCTGGACACAACATCATTGACTTATGTATGTATATATATTGATCTTCAATCTCAATATACAAAACTATCCTTTTTTACACAAGACCCAAGCGAGCAGAACCAGGTGCCAATTTCAGGGAAGCGGAGGGTTTAGTCATATATGGGTGGGTACGGGGAGGGTTATAGGGATTTGCTGGTATATTACCCCAAACCAGTATTAAATTTTTGGCGCTTTTTTTGCGATTTTTCCACATCAGAACCCAGAATTTGGTGCTACCCACATACTGGGGTACGACCGATCATCTTGTCGGTCCGAAATATTTGGAAATATATGTACATTTAAGTATATAAAA